>WBNM01008815.1:74179-200885 GCA_013399055.1 Ramphastos sulfuratus | reverse complement strand
GATGCATTCTTGTGTGAACCACCCTAGGGGATCCTGCCTTGGCAGGGAGGTTGGACTCAATGATCTTTGGAGGTCCCTTCCAACTTCTAAAGTTCTGTCATTCTCTGAAGATGTGAAATCCCTAAAGCACATGTGATTTGCACAGCTTCTACAGACCCAGCTAGTCAGGCCTGACATTTTCAAGAAGGAAATAGCTCTCTTTGAGGTGGATTGTAATCAAACCTCTGTACTTTGTTGTACTACTCCACACTTACCAATCAGATAACTGCACTTGCTAAGGAGAATTTGTGTTCTCACAAGGGAAGCCTGGAGTGTTTGTCCAAAGCCACGCATTGCCCTGGTGACCTGAGACATTCCCTGAGGTGCTAAAGCTAATCTTTTGACCCCCCTCCATCATGATTCTTTAAAATTTTTTTTCTAACTAATTTTTTAAAAGTTCACTCTATTTTTTTCAACCACAATTGGGGTGTTTCAGATATGTGATTCACTGAATTTTGTGCTGATGACCACATGCCTGATTTAATGCAGCTTATTTACCTCCCTTCTCATTTCCCTGTTCATCCTCTCCTTCCACCCTTTCTGTTTGTATGCTTAGGCAACTTCATAATGTAGAGGCTGATGAAGTTGGTGGAGAAAGTGCATTTTGTTCCTTGTTTTTATTTTTGGTGCAATGCCAACTGGAAGCGATGGTTTCAGCAGAACCTGGGTTCCTTTCAGTGTTTGGTTGTCATTACAAAAAATATTTGTTCCCAAACTTTAAAGCACATCTCACTTGTTATTTTCTCAGCAGGAAGAAAAGTCACCTTACTCCCTGCTCACTGTAAGAATCATAAAGTTGAGAAATGCTCATCAGGCAGATTTTTGTAAGTACCAGATTTTCTTACTGACATTATACAGCTTTGAATTTACTGGATCAGCTCCTGCTGTGCTAGCCCCTGCACAAATAGAAAACCTGAGAAATCACAACAGCTAAGAAGTTGCAATCAAAATCAATTTCTGCCACAGAAAAAGTGTTTACAGTTTCAGAGAGGTTTTGTTCTTTGGGTTTAAGAATTCAGTAACAGGTCAATGCCAGGTAGTGTATCCACTAAATCTTCAGACTTTAAGGCTTTCATCAGTCAGACAAGTTGACTATTTAATAGGTATTAAAATATCCCAACCCCAGTTCAATACCCAGGTGTTTATGTCCCAAGTCCATAACAAACACATAGAATACAAGGCTGAAACCTTGACACATCTGAGTTACTCCTATTTCTTTGCTCTAAGGAGCTCCACCACATCTCACAAGTTCAATGAGCTACATGTGCATAGGTGAGGAGTCAGTTGTGCCTGTTCTGGGCAGCCACATTGTTATGGATGTCTCTGACATTGCCTGCCACTGAAAGGTGTGTAACAGAAATCCTTTGGGGGCATGTGCCTAGTACACTACAGCTTACGTGCAAAGTGTTCTGAAAATGAATGGTATTTGGCCAGACTCTACCTGGTACTTCCACAGAGGTTTTTCTCTGGAGACTTTTCTGCTGTCATCCCTACATGTGCCTCATGAACATGGCAGGTCAGTAATAACTACAGTTTGTCATATTTCTTTAACAAAATTATTTTCCTCCCTTTCCTGTGCAGTTTCTTTCTGGTTTGGGAGATAGTGTTGAAGTTCACTACCACCACAGCTTCTTTGCCGTTCAGTGTTTCACATGACATGTTAACTCACTCTTCTGTCTTCCCACTTTTTAATATTTTTAGTACAGCTAGAGGATCCATCAAGGTGAAAAGTTGAGAGACAATTTTTTACCTATGGTACTCCAAAATGTGGTGGGTTTAGTGCAGTTAGCAAAGTTGTCAAAGGAAATGGCTGTAGGTTACACATCAAGGACTCTCAGGTTGTCTTGATACATTCCCTGAAGTTAGAAACTTGGACAATATCTACAACAGGCACAACTTCTCCAAAGAAATAAGATGAGGCACCCTGTGTTGCCAGTAAACTTGCAGCTATACTCCAGACTACTTTGGCCTGAAAACCCTAACAGGTTTTGCTTCAGAGAACTGCTTTGGACTAGACTCTTCACTAGCTGGCAGGTAGCTCTAAAGTTCCATCTTTGTATGATGCACCAAGTCATCATCTTGAGGAAGGCCAAAGACATGGCAGAAACACCTCCTTGATTTCTCCCAGTGAGCATTACTTGACTTTCACTGAATAATTTGGAAATGACCATGTTTTTCTCCCCATTTATTTTCATCTTCTGATAGAGCAACATTTTGAACAGAAAACCTCTCACCACCTCATTGTATTCCACTCACTTTGGTGTCTCAAGAACTATTGTTGATTTCACAACCCAATGAAGTGAGGTGTCCAGTTCACATGTTCTGGAATACTGGGTTGAAGAGAACAGAAATATCATAGGATAACAAAGAAGGTCAAATTAATTTCTATTCTTTTTCACAGCTGTGAAACACTGCACATACCTACAAGACATCACCTTCATTCCTTTCCAAGTGCTGTGTTAATTTCTTTCAGTGTTACCTTTGATCTACAATGGAAATTAAATGACAAGATAAGAACCATGATTCACCTGCTTATGCAAAGGGATTGCACAAAGTAAAATGGTGCTGCATTCTCAGAAAATGGTGTTACTGGTATGACCTCGTCCTCCATCCTGAGGACAGAGGCATTTCAGAAGAAGTCTTACATAATTAGATGCAGACATTTAGGAAGTTCCCATTGTCACTGAAAAGTACATCTCTGGAGTAGGGATCAAGATGCCTGCACTCAGTTTTTAGCTCTGCCTACAGGCTTGTTGTATAAATTCAGGCAAACCATCCAAACACTGTGCCTCTGTTGCTCTATTAAAAACATGGCAGAATACCTTCTCCCACTTATTTTCTCTCTCTTCTCTATTTAGATGATGTGCTCATTTTGAAAGGGGTTATCTCTTATGTGTAGAGAGATCCTGATTTAAGATATGAGGTCAGTTCTAGAAGCATCTCCAGATGCTTTTGGTAATGACCAGTAAACAAGACTTGGGGACCAGGTGAAGAAAAGGATGTCTTTCTCTCTTCTCTCAGCAATTCTCTGGGTACTTTGTGACTTTGGACCTGTTTCTTAAGGGGTGCTGTAAAACCAGCATGCCATTGAACAAGGGAGATAAACAACTATTAAATGTCTCTGTTGACCAAGCAGCAGCCTGCCTGTGCTCTCGAAGAAGCTGGATTCTCTCAGGAAAGACTCTGTGATATCATGTGATTCAAATTCTTCAGTGCAATGCAAAAAGACACCTTGTAGTTTTATTTAAATACTTCAGCACACTGCAAAAAGACACCTTGTAGTTTTATTTAAATACTTCAGCACACTGCAAAAAGACACCTTGTAGTTTTATTTAAATACTTCAGTACAATGCAAAAAGATAGCTTGTAGTTTTTAAGTGCTTGATTTTGCACTGATAATGATGTCTGGTTTAGCTTAATGTTTTGAGTTTGACACTTGAAAGTACCTGAGTGAACTAAAATAGCTGCACATGCTAATGTGTGCTGATGAGAATTAGAAAACACTGTTTACCCAGCCTTCTCTGAGCAGTGTCATCTCTTCCCCTGGAAACTGGATTATAAGCAGCTGATACAGGTACTTTTTGACTGTGAGACATCGGTGGAAGGCTGGCAAGTTTGGTGATAAGCTGTTTCAGGTTTCCCTAGATTTTCTTCCAAATCCAGGAACAAGTCACTTTTACAACCAACTGCAGCAGCTTCTGTGACTTGCTTTTTCTGCCTGTGTGCTGGCTTCCCATTTTTCTAAACACATGCAGTTATCACTTGCTCCCTGTGATAGGACAAGGAGCAATGGATGTAAGCTGCAGCACAGGAGGTTCCACCTCAATGCAAGGGGGAACTTCTTTACTGTAAGGGTCACAGAGCACTGGAACAGGCTCCCCAGAGAGGTTGTGAAGTCTCCTTTTCTGAAGACTTTCAAGGTCCCTCTGGATGCATTCCTCTGTGACCTGAGATAGATTGTATGGTCCTCCTTTGGTGTCTTCAGGTCCCTTCCAACCTCTGACATCTTATGATCCTGTGATCTGTTTATTTGAGTTTCTGTTCACCTCCACTTGGCTAAGACATGTCTGTTTCCTTGTTTTTCTCTGTTGCAAGTGCAGACAGCCAGGTCCTTCAGCCATTCAAGTTTTTATATTTTTCCCCTGATGGACTTGTCAAATCCTGGCTTCAGAGAACGCCACTTTCTATACAGTTCTGCTCATATTCCTTACTTGTGCACCCAGCTTGATCCTGGCTGGTTTTTTTAATTGTGCACTGTGCGCTGTTTGTTTCAGAATAACCTGGGACTCCATCCCAGGCTTGTGAAACCTGATGCTACACCTTTGCCTGTAGGCAACACGTGCTGGTGGAGTTTGGCAAGGATTGCATCTATTTTCACACAAGGGAGAAAACAAAACCAAGACCAAAAAGAAAGCTCTGGTCTCCTCCTCAATGGATCAATTAGCCCTTTTCATATATCTGCAGTCACTCCACCATTTCTGTGGGCTCCTCTGTACTTAGGTAACATTCAGCTGATTTCTGTCTTATGCAAATGCTCCCCATAGACCTGAGCTAATTATCACAGTATCACAGTATAAGCAAGGTTGGAAGGGACCTCAAAGATCATCAAGTCCAACCCATTACCACAGACCTCAAGACTAGACCATGGCACCAAGTGCCACGTCCAAACCTGCCTTGAACACCTCCAGGGACGGTGACTCCACCACCTCCCTGGGCAGCCCATTCCAGTGGGGAATGACTCTCTCAGTGAAGAACTTTCTCCTCACCTCCAGCCTAAACTTCCCCTGGCACAGCTTGAGACTGTGTCCTCTTGTTCTGGTGCTGGTTGCCTGAGAGAAGAGGGGGGCCGCCTCGTGGCCACAACCGCCCGTCAGGTAGTGGTAGACAGCAAGAAGGTCTCCCCTGAGCCTCCTCTTCACCAGGCTAATTTTCACTGTGTTCCTAACTGACCTTTATGCCAGTTTGTAGTCATAGATCAGATTCAAGCACACATTTCTGGCACTCCCTGATATTACTGTGGGCACTAGAGAGGTGAGCACTCAGATGAGATCACTTACACTCATTCTGTCATCATGAAGCTTCAATGCTCACACAAAGTTAGGCTGGCAAGCTGGTGGGCATGCTAGAAAGAAAACAGTTCTGGTGAAGTTTATGGGACTCTACAGACTGGCACCTGCTTTGCAGTGCTATTCCCCTCCTCAATTCAAAACTGCAGCCTAGTTAGGTAAGAGAATGATATTTTTGGTCACCAGTGTGTTCCTCAGTTAGGTTAGTGCCAGAGGCTTTTACAAAAGCTTACATTTCCTGATTATTAATGGTATCACTTCTAGAGAATTCCTCATGTGTAGGAGGAATGCCTGGCCACGTGGTGAGGAAAACTGTGCATTAGCTCCTTTTCTCACTGCTAACACCCCTTCCAGTCGCCCTGTTTCCAAAAAGAGTGAGAAAGGAGACAGACAATGGGAGACGAGGGCCATGGTGTGTTCACCACCACCTAGCTCCCTAGCACCTTTCATCTGTTCTCCTTAAATGAGTTATTGGGTGGCCACACAGAGTTCTACCAAGCTCCTAACCTTGCCCAGCTTCACCATCATTGGTGTTTATCTGCTGGTTTATGACAGCCTCTAAAGCTCAAAGCCAGAGCTGACCCCACTCCTGCGGACAAACAATGAGGGAAGGAGGGGATTTGCCCTGAGGCACCACAAACATAAGCAGATCTTTCTCGGGTCCTCAGGCAACGCCGGTGACACAGACCAGCAGCAATGTGGCCCTCCCAACTATGGTTTAGTACAACTTGAAAGAGTGAAACTCTCTTGGGCTCCACTGGGTCTCAGATGAGTCTGAAGACCTGAGTAAAAGGGTCTCCATGGCAGGCTGCTCTCTGAAATCATGTCAGCCTGATACCACGTATCAGAGCATGTTCAGGAGCATTAACACAGCAGGGGTTAAGAGGGGGAGCATCAGGTCAGGCTTGACACCCTCAGCCTCACTTGTACTGGGCATTTGCAACACTCTGCCTGGGCTGCAGAGGTGAACTTAAGCTGTGTGTCCCAGTAAGAAACTACTTGGAGTGAGTTTCAGGCTGACAGGTGATTTCTTCCCAGAGGAAGAAGCATCTTTGCTGGATGTTGTCCTGCCAGTTCAAGAGACTGTGGGCCAGAGGATCTCTGTGATGCAGCTGTTAGAGCTGAGGTAGGACATGGCAAAATTTTACAGAGTGTGGGGGTTGAAATGTGACTGTGCTTACCAGGTGTATTTGCTAACTGTAGAAATCAGGTGCATGTTGAAGCTGTCTCAGCTGTGAAAGAAAACCTGTTGGTCTTGACTGGGAGGGCAGAACAATCATACCTTGTCCTTTTATTTTCAGATCTTTTCATCCTTGGATGAAGAAACAACTTGTGTATTTTGTAAGGCAGATCCTGTTCTGTGATTTATAAAAGAGGAACTCAGAGTTTTTCTTTTCTCCTAGATTATGAAACTATTTTGTGGAAGGTCCTCTTCTATCCATTCAAAAGATCTGAGTCAGTTCTGGAGTGACACTTCTGGAGTCTTTGTAAATCAGAGTAGCTGTCCAAAGCCATCAGAGTTTTTTCTGCTCTGGAAAATAAATGTAGGCAAATTAGGGAGAATACACCTAGTGCAGGTGATACTCATGGTCCAGCCCCAAGAATGCAAGCTGGTAGCACAGAAGAAAGAGGTGACCCAGGGTGAGAAAGTTTTGCTCTGTAACTGCAGCAGGTATTTGCAGCTACTGAACCTGTGCTCCAGGGAACATGTCCTTCTTTGCTGCTCAGCTTAAATGGATGGAAAGGGTGGGGACCTCATTCACATGGGACTGTCCATTCTTGGTAAAGGGCTTCACTGGTTGAACACAGCACATCTCTGAGCATTTGTTATTTCCACAAGCAATCTTCAGAGAGTATTATTATTGCACTTATAGATGAGTGTTTCATACAGATACCTTAGAGAACAGAGTTCAGTTCCAATCAGCTCTCAGACAGCAGCCAGAGGAAACTTCATCATGTTTTGTAGGACCATATAATTGCTTTGCTTGGAAAAAACAAAAAGTCCCCATGTCCTAAGGCCATTAAGTTGAACCACTAACCTGACCCCAAGATGGCTATTAACCCGTGACCATGTCTACACATTTTTTTAACATCTCCAGAGACGGTGACCCCAGACCTCCCTGGACAATCCATTCCAATGCCTGATCACTCTTTTGGTAAAGAAGTTCTTCCTAATATCCAATCTAAACCTCCCCTGGTAGAATGTGAGGCCATTCCTTTTGTCATATCACTTGATACCTAGGAATGCCAACATCCACTTATGACAACTTCCTCTTAAGGAGTTGCAGAGAGTAACGAGGTCTCCACTCAACCTTCTCTTCTCCAGACTGAACAATCCCAGCTCCCTGAGCTGCTCCTCATAAGGTTTCTTCTGCAGGCCCTTCCCCATCTTCGTTGTCCTTCTCTGGACATGCTTCAACACCTCAATGACTTTCTTGTTGTAAGGGGACCAAAAGAGAACACAGTATTTGAGGTGCAGCATCACCAGTGCTGAGTACCGGGGTCACGATTGCTTCCCTTCTCCTGCTGGTCACCCTATTCCTGATACAGGCCAGGATGCTGTTGGCCTTGTTGGCCACCTGAACACACTGCTGCCTTATGTTCAGTCAGCTGTCAACCAAGCCCACCACATCTTTTTCTGCTAGACAGCTTTCCAGCCACTCTTCCCCAAGCCTGTAGTGGTGCATGGGGCTGTTGTGACCCACTTGGGGCTGTCGTGACCCAAGTGGAGGACTCATCACTTGGCCGGTGTGGTTTGCATCATGCTATGCTGGCAAGGGAAAATTTCCCTGGAGACCATGTCTGATGATTGAGAAATGGGAGTGGCTGTTCTTTTAATAGTAAACTAGGATTCAAGAGGAACCTGTCTGTGCAGGTGGAGAGGAATTCACTAGGAGAAAATCATTTCTTCCTTTTGATGTTATGAAATGCAGTAACAGGACAGATGGGATTTCACAGTTTACGTCCTTTGTTCTTATGAGATTAGTTTTTCTTATACACTTTGGTTTTCAGTGCTGAGATTGCCTTCCTACTTGTGATGGAGATGAATGATTTTAGCACATGGTGGTTAGTTTCAGAAACACGCCATAGAAGCACACTCTCACAGAGCAGCAACCTGCTGGCTTCAGTTCTGAACTTCTCAGTTCAGTACTGAATTGTAGCCAAGTTTTAGCTTGAAGACAGAGGTAAGAAACAGTCTCACCAAAACACAAATGCAATTGAATCAGAAGTTGTTGAAAATTGGGTGAGGATATCAGGGTCACCTAGTGCTGACTGCCAAGGGGACTGAGTTCTGATGTCTCAGCATCCACATTCACATTCTTGAGGTCTGTGGTAGTGGGTTGGACTTGATGATCTTTGAGGTCTCTTCCAACCTTGCTATACTGTGATACATGGGGTAACATTATGTCATCAGGGTATGAAGTTGCAACACATTCACCAAACTAAGGGCCTGGCATGGTATGAAATGGCTAATGATGCCCAGCAATTGCATTAGAATTAGAGCACGAAGAAAATGCAAATACCTTTTCTGTGTTAGCTCTCAGGTAGCAATGAATAACCTGGAAGATTATCAGTAGCTGTTTTGTGTGCTTTTTTCAGGAATAAGAGGGAGCAAAACCAGCTGGTCCAACATTCCTTGCAGCTGAGGATATCATGGGCTTCTTAGTATGCAGCAGACATCCAGCTATCCTGTTATTTTTGATCTGTCCTCCCATTCCACTCACAGTTTATCCCATCTTCAAGCAAACTGCCACTTCTACAAAGATTGCATAAGCTAAGTTAGAGTCGCAGCACAGGTGATGTGGNCTATTAAGATATTCCAATTAGCCTTAAACCAGCACAACAGGGAATGGTTGATACTGCCTGTGCAGCTCAAGGGACATATAAAAAACCACTGTAGTGAAAAAGGAACCTCTCCTCATCAGTAGGGACTGTAGATAAATTGTGGCAAAACCATATGTGGCATAGTCCCCTTTCTCCATAGGAAGAGGATGTACTTTGTCCTAGCGGTTTCACCTCACTTCATCTTCGAGGTCATGTTCAAAGCCTGTGTTTACACTACAGGATGGATCAACCCTTCCAGTTGCCTCTGGAAAAGTTCCTGCCCAAAATCCCAGAATCTCTTTGGTGTTTGCTTGGTTCACGGTCTAAAGGATACAATTCCTTATAGAAAGTGCAGGTTCACTCCCTTCATCCACAAGATTCAAACCCTTTCTGCCACTTAATTCTTCCTGGGAAGAGCTGGAGTAGGGAACAGCTTCCAGGTCTTTCAGACACCAGTAAATGGTGTGGAAGAGGCTCCAGCTACCTACTGACCTCCTAAAGAAGCGATAATACTACTGGTAGGCCTCTCCCTCCCTACTCCACCTAAGGAGATCTAGGTGGCTGGAATAATTAATTTTCCATTGTGAAGGGTTAGTAACCAGCTGTGCCAGATGTTCATTATCTGAATCAGACTCACACCTGATTTTTTTATGATTTCTCATCTAGCTAAATTGCTGCAGAGGCAATTTACACCCAATCCTTTCCAGGGTTTGAGGCTCACTCTCTGCTTCGTTAGCTGCAGTTTCTCCTCCTGCCAAATCTGGAAAGAGCTCAAATAACATTGATAAGGAGCAGTTCAAGAGTCCTGGCCATACATATTGTTCTGTCTACTGGCTAGAACTGCATTTTTTTTCCAAATGTGTCATACTATGAATAGTTATCTGAATACAATGCTTATTAAAAAGTGTTATGATGAACAGCAAACAAGTTTTATCCGTGTGATTTCTATCATCCTGTTTTGGCTGATGTATATCAGAAAGAACTGACCATCTCCCATCCGTGGTCAAGCTACAGAGCATTTCAATGCCTCCACTTCTTGTGCTGTGCTTCCGCTGCCAAATGTTTTGTGCCTGTTTCCTTTAGTAAGCCAATCAGATTGCTACGTGAGCCTCTGGTTGCCAACTGCTTCAGATGAAAAGTTCCACACCAAAACCATCAAAAACTGCAGAAATCCTGTGTGGAATGAAACCTTCTACTTCAGGATACAGAGGCAAGTCAAGGTATACAAACTGAAAACTCTCTTCTTCATCTAATCTCTATGCAGCTTCTTTCAGTTCAGCCCAAAATCAGGATGTTATGTCTTCTAGTACCTTTATGGCTTTACTTAACATTCCTCTAGCAAACTGGAGCAAAACAGTTTTGCCTTTTGCTGAAATCCTTTCCTCTAACAGATAGACTCACATTACTAATATATCAATAATAACTGAACTCCTTGGAGGAAGTCGATGAGACCAATGAGAGATAACATAGAAAATGTGAAATGAGAACATATAAAGCAATATTCAAACACACAAAAATATATTTCCCTGAAAGCATATGAAATAATGTCATATCAACACTGGGAAGCTGCTACCTTAGAGTATGGTTAAGATCTTTACTCAGTTTGTGGTTGATAATTACACTACATTCAAATACTTACAAACAGGTGTCTGCAACAGGACAGCCCAAGGACATAGAATCATAGAATGGTTTAGGTTGGAAGGGACCTCAAAGATCATCTAGTTCCAACCCCCTGCCATAGGCAGGGACACCTCCCACTAGAACAGGTCACTCAAGGCCTTGTCCAACCTGGCCTGGAACACCTCCAGGGAGGGAGCAGCCACAACCTCCCTGGGCAACCTGTGCCAGTGTAGGTAATTATTGATGTGAAGTAATCTCTATTTCCCTGTTGACACAGGGCAATATAGGACTTCTGGCTATCCATATTCCTTCCCAAAAGGCCACATTTTTGGTGAGAGCTACTCAAAAACGTAAAGGGTGAATTAAAATAAATCTCATCTTGGCCTTAATTGCTGAGACTAGAAGCAGGTTGCACTCATTTTCTCACTCTTCTTTGTGACACTTTGTCATCACTGCATTTCTGTCTCCATTCTGTAAAGCAAGTGCTGAACCTGGAAGAGCTGCAGAAGGTCACACTTCTCGAGTACATGCTAACAAATCAAACATTCTTCATTTCTTTTCCCAGAATATTCTGGAAATTACTGTTTCTGATGATGACATCATTTGTGATGATGATCATGCAATTGTGCTTTTCGATGTAGCTAAAATTCCTCTTGGGGAAAGAGTGTCCACAGCATTCCAACTAAATCCACAGGTGAGAGCTCAGTCGGATTTTAGTATGTCCTGAAGTCAATTCTCTCCCTTTTGATAAAAGAGGTGTGCTGTCACTTCTGGCTTGTACCACCAGGACCAGCTTGGTGAAAAAAAAATGAATAAAATTTATTAAAATCTTGAAAACAGTGCAGCAGGGACAACATGAGGTGACCTTCTGAAATTCCTGCTGCTCTCCTCCGGCACGCATCATGGCCAAATCCTCAAAGCCCCAGGACAGATGCAATTTTATGAAAGCTTTGCACTTTTAATAACCTGNATCCCCTCCCTTGCCCTGCTGCCCACACTGCTCTTGCTGCAGCCCAGGACTCGGTTGCTGTCTGGGCTGCATGTGCATGCTGCAGGCTCATGTTGAGCTTTTCATCAACCCCAGACCCCAAGGTCCTTTTCCTCAGGGCTGCTAATCTTCATAAAGACTCTAAAAAGAAACACAATGCAAGGCCAAAAAAACAGCCTGTTCCCCTGATATTTTGCTAAACATCAAGACTTAGCATATTGTGTTCAGCATGTGGAAGCTGGCAGGGAAGAAAGTGAAAAATAAAGGTTTACTAAGGAGACCTGTAAGCACCAAACACCCTTTGTTCTTCCCTGGGAAAGAAAGAGCTGCCTGTCCTCTAATGCTGACAGTAACAGGCATAAAAAAAAAAAAAAAATTGTTACTTAGTAAAGCATAAAGGAAACTCTGCTTGGAATAATGAAGGTCACTTTGCAAACTTCTAAACATGCTAATTAAAACTGCTTCTTTTAAATTTTCTTCTTTCATTTTCAGAAAAGGGAGGAGCTGGAAGTTGAGTTTGTCCTGGAGAGCATGTGAGTAAAACCCCATTATTACGGGAGTGGTGCAGCAGTGCAGGGAAACCTGTACACCCAGGATCATCTTAACAGCCAGAGTCACTTGTTTTCCAAATTTAGTGTCCATCAGCAAATCATTACAAGAAAAAAAAAAAATGCTATCATGTGGAGAACAAGCCCAGAATTTTAAATTGCATGACTTTCTCTTAGCATTTATCCATTACTCCCATAGGTCAGAGTTGATTTTCTGGGGCTGGTGCATCCCACTGCAGTAAGTCTGTAGATTTTCTCACAAGCATTCTCTGAGCAGCTCATGACTGAGAATTGCTATCTAATCCTTGACATACCTGCACTGTTAGGGCTGTAACAAACACTTTCCAGGTGCCTTAACGCACTTGAATAATTTCTGATAGGTAGATATGAGATACCTAATAAAAATGAAGTATAGCTCTACAAGCAGAAGCAAAAAGCATTTTTTTTTTTTTTAAAGGAGAGAGAGATATAAAAATATGTTCTGTTCAGGACAGTAGCCAGATTATATTCTTTGTAAAACATATTACTTGTTTTCGTTTTCTAGCTCAGGTCCTCCTGAAGACATCATCACAAATGGGGCAATAGTGGTAAAACATTATTTGTTTTGTCCTTTTTTATTCTTTCCTGCATCATCACATCACGTTACATCACATTCATCACATCACCTTAGCTGACTGTGATGGCAGTGAGGGAAACATTGCAAATCTTCTTTCTGTAGTGATACTTCTTCTCTTAGATGCCTTTTGAGTCAGCATTATCATAGAGGAGCCTCCAGACTGCTTGTGTTTTCCCTTTTGCCTGCATGCAGTGAAAACAGCTACATGGTGTAGGTGTACCTGAAAGTTATGTCTGCTGTGCTATGTCTGCTGAGAGGAGATCTCATCAATGTCTATCAATATAAGGGGTGGGTGTCAAGCAGATGGGGCCAATCTCTTTTTGTAGTCAGCAGCAGTAAGGACTGAGCTCAGATAAGGAGCAACAGCTACAAACTGGAACATAGAAGGTTTCACCTCAACATGAGGAGAAACTTCTTTACAGTGAGGGTGACAGAGCACTGGAACAGGCTGCCCAGAGAGATTGTGTAGTCTCCTTCTCTGGAGACTTTTAAAAGCCTGGATGCATTCCTATGTGAACTACACTAGGGGATCCTGCCTTGGCAGAGGGGTTGGACTCGATGATCTCTGGAGGTCCCTTCCAACCTCTATGGTTCTGTGATTCTGTGAAAACCACCATGTGTTTAGCACAGCACCATCACCCACATGATGATGAAGTTAATTGCCACTTTCACTGAGTCTGGCAGAAGTTTTCAGCATGATTGTTTCCCAACCTCTATGGTTGACTCTTTCTGCAATGACTCTTTCTACCATGACCCTCTCAACATCCACCAGCACTGGTGGTGAGATTGCTGGATGAGTAATCTGTCTCTGTACCCATCACATCTGTTCCAGTGTCGTGAAGTAGCCTGCTTGGAAGTTCACTGGGATAGCAAGATGAAAAAGAAACACCTTTCAGGTAAGCTTGCTAATTCTTTAACTGAATAATAGTGATTTTACCCTCTCTAACAATGTCTAGCAATCACTTCTTCCAAATATCACACCTTTAACTGACCGCATTTAAGGCAATTTGTAAAACATTTGCAGTAGGCAATGCCACCAGTTCTCCAGCAGGTGTAGGTTCAGAGTTCTAACTTCATGGGGAGCCTTGTGCCAGACACGAAACTACATCAGATACTTGTACAGAAGGTATCTAAACTGGAGGCTGAGATACTGAAAACCTCTGTTGGAGTACTGCTAAGCCCTTGAAGAAGCTTACTTCAATAGGCACAACAGTCCATAGTTCTACCTTTCCTCAGAACCTCCAAAAGTTTGACTTCTGCATACACACAGAAACACCTCATTTTTTGCAGGGGTTAGCCACTCAGCAGCTGGCTCCTGCCTGACCCTGATCAAGATCCAGAATCTAGAAGTTCCTCTGCTCACATCCCCTGAGGGGCTGGATCTGGTAGGCAATCTCAGAGCATGCATAACACACCCTGGCAGGGTTAGCTGATCTCTTAATTTAGAGGGCCATCTGCTGTAGAGTCAGGTCTTATTTTAGGGGACTGAGAACTCTAACTCATTACTTGCCCTGGGATGAGGATGATTTACAATGTGAAGTACCTGGTCACATTCACTGTATCATGATGGAACTGCAATAGAAATGCAGCTGTCTAAAATTCAGTGCCATTCACATCACACTCACATTTGGCTTCTTGCTCAGACTATTATAAAGATACCTGTAATGTTTGGGTCTCAGATTCCTTTCAGAAGGCAGCTTTTCAAATACAAAGAAAGAGGAGAAGGGCTTTGTTTGAAGCTATGTTTTGCTTTTTCTATTTTCCCTTCTTTCTTTTTTTGCAATTACAAGTAAATTTCTGTGTGCATTTTATCTCATTGTTTTAGAGAATGAGCTAACATTTACAGTGAGAGGATCCTTTGAAGAAACCCAGAGAGCTTCAGTGGACTATGATTCCTGCTCTGCTCTTCCAGATTCCGCTTTCTTCCATTATGCCACATACAAGCAACCCTCCCTGGATATTGCACTCACAAAGACAAGGAGGCTTCCTGCCTTTGTATGTGTAGACAACACAGACACTCTGGTGATTTGACCTCTATGCATGACTAGGCCATAAGAGGAGAATGTTTCTGACTAATCAAAAATCCCTCCGTGCTTCTTTCCAGTGTGCTTGTGTGTCATGCGGAGCAAGAAGGAGAAGCATTCCCCTGACTCTCCCCCTGAAGTCACTCACCTCTGAGCAGGAAGTAGTCAGTGAGGTAAGTGTCTGCTGCTCATGGGGAATCCTTTGCAAGCTTTTAAAGTCGGTGCTAGCTCCTAGAAACAGAATCCAAAGACAATCTCTTTACACAGAGCCAGGTATTTTCTAACCTACTTTGGATCTAGGATAATGCATAATAAAGTACATTATTTATACATATAAATATAAAGTACATACATTTATATATATATAATGGGAAATGGAGGGGAGGAGGAGGAAGAAGAAAAATGTCCAAGATGTTTCTCATGCTTCTTCTGCTGTCCATGTCCTTAGCCAGGCTGGAGGTTACTGAGTGCCACCAGGACAGAGATGAGGTTGCAGCTTGGCACATTGCCACAGTACACAAGCCTGTGCCACACTTGGGTGCTCAACCTGTTTGTCTTCCCTTTGTACCTCATGTTGTTGTGTGAGAGTCTTTAGTTTCAAGACCTGTGTTTAATGGTGTAGTATTGTGCTGCTTTGAGATTAATTGGAATATTTTAATGAGAGAAATGAGATCATTGGTTGTAAAAAGAAAATAATGATGAAGTCTATATCATTAATTGGTTTACTAAAAGGGACAAAAAGCCAAAATGCCAACAATTTGTCCCACTTTGCTCTGGGATGGTTCTCTCTTTCACATCCCCTTCACTCCACTCTAATATCTTCCATTAACCTTGGCTAACCAAGTAACATGCTTTGCTGGTTGTTTTGGTTTCTGTCTGGAAAGGAAGAGAGAGAGAGAGAGAGAGGCTTTTTGAGCCCCTTCTGAGCAGTTTCTTTGTCTGGGAGGGAGTTTGGATTGCTGTATTAGCTGTGCCCGGGGAGGTTTAGGCTCGAGGTGAGGAGAAAGTTCTTCACTGAGAGAGTCATTCCCCACTGGAATGGGCTGCCCAGGGAGGTGGTGGAGTCACCGTCCCTGGAGGTGTTCAAGGCAGGTTTGGACGTGGCACTTGGTGCCATGGTCTAGTCTTGAGGTCTGTGGTAGTGGGTTGGACTTGATGATCTTTGAGGTCTCTTCCAACCTTGCTATACTGTGATACTGTGATACTGTGATAATTGCAAATACTTGTGAATATATTGTATATATATGCTTGTAAATTTTGCTTTGCTGTGGATATAGCTTCATCTTACTTCCAAGACATCTGAGATGGTCTGGTAAACTCCAGCAGTGGTGGTGGTGAAGTTCCTAGCCCACCACACATTGCACATCTTCTGCTATTTATTTGTGCAGCTAAACTGTACCAGTGCAAGCTACACCAGAGTTTCACAACAGCAAGCAGGTACAGAGTAGCTGCTAATATGAAAGACTGAAGTAATTGAATCAGTGCACAACTCTGGGCAATGAATGAAACTTTGAGAGGGGAGTCTTTCTACTAACCCCAGTTTCCTGAGGTTCAGAGCTTGGTAGATATAATAACAACCCAAAGGAGTGAGGTCTCATTCTGAGTAGGGAAAAAGAACAGTTTGAAAAATAATATATTATCAATATTCATAATCTTACCTTTTTAATTTTCAGCACAGAAAATTTGATTTGCACTTTAAGGTGAATAAGTGGTAAGATATTTCTTTATATATATTTTTCCCCCTAAGTTCTTTGAATTTGAGAGCTGTCAGTCAACTTCAAATCCCTTTGTTACAGCCTGCATTCTGCATGATGGCTCATCTCATCCTCATTTCAGACTGTAAAATAAAATGGCCTCTGTACATAACAAAGAGATTTTTTTTTTAGTGGTTGTAAGTTCATGTAATGAGATTATACAATGATCTAAGAAAAAAAAAATTAAGAACACCCCAATTTTCTATTCATATTTTGCTACATGCAAGTTATGTGCTAAGGGCCATTGCAGATACTCTGATATCTCCACAAATTATTGTCAGATACTGATTTTCAATAAAAACAGCATTTCAAAACTAACTGAAGGAAATCTTTCAGTTTCCCAAGGTCAGAGAAAAAAAACCCAAAAGATCAAAGTCAGAGTGCTTGCCCACCCAACAATAGGAAAAAAATGGAATTAATACCTGCATTTAGTTTTCAAAGTCAACTCAAATAAATGCAAATTGGCTCAATCAAATGATTGATTATTTCTGAACCAAGGAAATACATTGTGTATTTTGAGATGTGGTTAAAGCCTTAGGAAAAAAAAAATGTTGTGCTGTTTGTTTTCTGTAAATATACTGTGAGGTACAGATCCAGTCTGCAGCTGTCCTTAAAAAACTTCTTCCTTACTACACCTAAGAAAGATTCTGCACGGAAGCTTCCAAACTGTAATGCTTATAAATATCCATAAATTACTGTACACACACACACACACAATGCTTAGGGACATGGTTTAGCACTAAAGGTGTGACTGTGAGCTCTAGGTGAGCAGCTGGGCTTGATCTCAAAGGTCTCTTCCAACCTTAACAGTTCTATGGTTCCGTAACTTCGTTTCACAATGTGGTTTTGCCCAGCTTTTAAGAGCCACCTTTACTGCAGTGCCCTCTGCAGGCTTTGGGCTTCGTGCTGAAAGGAAACAATTCTGTTACGTGGAGCTGTATTTAATTTCAGGCTTCTCCATCAAGGAGGTCAAAGGTCTCTTAAACAAAACCCAACAACACCACCCAACAAAACCTTCCCAGTTCAAAGGGAAATGTACCGTTGTCCTCCAGGCACAAACCAAAACATTTTATTTCTTCCTGCTCTGTTTTATATAGACATGATGATGCAGACATGCCTATTTGTAAACTAGAAGCAATGAAAATGCTGAATTAGTCTAAAAACATGATGTGAGATGCCTGATCCTCTGTTCCAGCCAGGAAGACCTAGACGTACGCCTGGGGTTTGACCTGTGTACCCAGGAAAAGGATTTCATTTACAAGAGGAAGAAGGTGGTTGCAGCTGCTCTGAAGAACGTTCTCCAGCTGGAGGAGGACTTGCAGGAGGATGAGGCATTTGAGACATAATTATTCTCTACTTTCTCCACATCCAAGGGTCAAAATATATCATTTGTATTCAACTCCTCTTTTCCTGGAGGCAATGTAGCTTCATATAGCCTGGTGAAGAGGAGGCTCAGGGGAGACCTTCTTGCTGTCTACAACTACCTGAAGGGTGGTTGTGGCCAGGAGGAGGTTGCTTTCTTCTCTCAGGCAACCAGCACCAGAACAAGGCACAGCTTGAGACTGTGACCTCAGGGAAAGTTTAGGCTCGAGGTGAGGAGAAAGTTCTTCACCGAGAGAGTCATTCCCCACTGGAATGGGCTGCCCAGGGAGGTGGTGGAGTCACCGTCCCTGGAGGTGTTCAAGGCAGGTTTGGACGTGGCACTTGGTGCCATGGTCTAGTCTCGAGGTCTGTGGTAATGGGTTGGACTTGATGATCTTTGAGGTCTCTTCTAACCTTGCTTATACTGTGATACTGTGATGTGCAAGCCGTGGGTGACTTCTTTGTCTATTCTAAGGAAGAAATAAGCACTTACAGGAAACACCAACATAAAGCTTCAGCCCTGCTGTTACAGGATCTAGCTTTGTGTTGAGTAGCAGTCTGCACAGAAACATAGAGAAAGTTGAGGTGCTCTCAGGACCAAAACCAAACTTTCTTACAGGCCTCACAGTCATCTTGGCCAGATCTAAACCACTGATTCAACACTTTTTTCCCTCATGGTTCAAAATGGTTTTTTTGTTGTGCCTTTTGTGCAGGCATTCAGGCTCCCATTGTGTGAGCACAGGCATGCTGCCAGTATGACTTCATCATCTGATGCAGTTAGAGCATGAGCTTGTTTGGCAAATGGGAATGGTGACAGAGGGTCCAAAGGCAGGGGAAAGAACAAGTTTCTCTTTTTCAATGATACTCCCACAACTGGAGTTTGAAGCCTGAACTCAGATGCAGAGATGACAATTTTTTCTCACTTTGCCCTAAACTGACCTCAGCAGATTTTTTGTGTAGCTAGACCTTTCACATACGAAACCTTGCATTTAAATACCAGTCATGGGCCATTTCCTTCCTCTCAGATGTAAAGGCACCCTGTCCCTGCAGAACAATGTCCACAGAGTCTCCTGATAATTTGCACAAGCCAAGGATTCACCCCAATGCATGGGAGCTATCTTTACTGTTAAAGAGAGCCAGTTCATAGTTACCAATTAATCTGCCCAGTAAGCCTACAAGACACAAGGATTTCTGTATCAACACAGCAAGAAGTAATTGCAGTTCACTTGCATACCTAGGATTGTAAGCACATATGTAGTAGGTGGAGCAAGCATGGTTATCCAGCAGCTGTGAAAGGGGATAGTGTCACCAGCCTCTGGTCTCAAGAGATCCGAACTGCTCTGTGCTCTTTAACCCATTCATCATGATACATCCAGTATGCCCTGTAAAATAACTACACAAAGTAGAAAATGGCTTTAGCAATATTCAGGAACAGAGAGGTTATTGCTACTCATATGGAGACTGCAAGACAGTACCTTTTGTTTTCTGGTCTATTGCACCTGAGAAAAATCTGTTTCAGATGGCAGGAGGTACCATTCCCTCTAGTTTTTCGCTTGTCTGTGTTATTGGTTTCCAAAGGCAGCCCTAAAAGCATGAGGTTTGAGATCACAGATCTCACGTCCTGCTTGGCAGAAGAAACTTGATATATTTCTTATTCCTCCTGTGTCACATTAATTAATTTTTTTCTTCTTCTTGCAGACTGGTGGCATGCAGCATCATTATCAATAGAAAGTGCTGTAGTTTTTAATTTTCTAATCAAGTATATCCTCTCTCCCTTCCCAGACCATAGAATCATGGAATGCTTTAGGTTGGAAAGGATCTTTAAAGATCATCTAGTCCAAAATCCCCTACAGTGAGCAGTGACCTTCAACTAGATCAGGTTGCTCAAAGACTCATCCAACCTGACCTTGAATGTTTCCAGGGATGGGGGCATCTATCATCTAGTCACCCTGTTCCAGTGTTTCACCACTCTTATTTGGAAAAAACAAAACCAAACAAACAAACAAAAAAACCCAACACAAAAATCTTTCTTTTATCTTGTATTTCCTGTCTCATATATATGTCACTAAATGCACATCTTTTGGGATTGAGCAGGTACCTGTGGTAGCAATCATGACAACGGGTGGTGGAACCAGAGCTCTAACGGCCATGTATGCTCACCTCCTCAGTGTGCAGGAACTGAATGTTCTCGACTGTGTCTCATACATCACTGGTTTATCTGGCACAACATGGTAAGTCCAAGATAAGCAAAGCCTTCAAAGGAATTTTCAATATGTCATGTCNCTTCCTGTGCTGGGGGCTCCTCATCTGAGGAGTTGTAGCATTATTTCTTCTTCTGCTGTGGCTCTTTGTTGTTTCCTTCAGTGGGTATTTGCCCACAATTTGAATTAACTCATTCCTGATTAAATATGTGGATGGTGCTACAACAAACATGGTTTTTCATGTAAGCCAAGGCATGATCCACAAACCTTCCCAAAACTTCAGAACTGACACTTTTTCATGTAGATTTTTGTATTTGGATTTTTTTTTTTTTTAATAGGACCATGTCAAACTTATATGAAGATCCTGGGTGGTCCCAAAAGGACCTTAAGGGAACACTCAATGATGCCCGAAAGCAAGTGCTCAAAAATAAGTTCTTGGCATGTTTCGCCCCGGATCGCCTGAAATACTATTTGAAAGAGTTGTGCCAGAGGGAGCAGGAAGGACATCAGACATGTTTCACAGATCTATGGGGACTCATCATAGAAACCATGTTACATGAAAAGGTACAATTGCAGCACCTATCTCTCCAGATTTGAGTATTTAGTTAGTAAAGTGGTGAAGACAGAGAGTAAATGAAACAGTCATTGAGATTAGAAGGGGCCTCTTCAGGCTGTCTTGTCCAACAGGTTGCTCAAGCTACAGCAGATTATCCTGAACCATAAGCTGAACATTTCTCAGCTCCTCTGGGCAACAAATGCCTTTGCAGAAAATGAGTTTTTTCCATGTTTGTTTGTCTTTTAGATGCTTAAAGGTTGCACCTTGGCAGTACCATTCTTCATATTATGCAGATAGTAACACCCCACCTGGTACAGAAAGGGCGAGAATAAAGAGAAATAATGGGAAATCCAAAGTATAAGCAACGTTATAGTAAAGTCACATCTCAAAAAGTAAAATCCTGGTGCTCTTTTTAAAAAGAAAGTTGCACAGTGTGACAAGGCACAGAAAAATCACAAACTGAAGCAGTGTCTGAGTTATTGGTGGGATTATGTCACCCCGTTTCCACCAAAAGGCAATGTCCAGTCTCTATTTTAGTATTTGTGAATATTTCCTTCCCAACAGGCCATTTACACTTTACAGTCAGGGAAGGGGTTACTCTTTCTGAATGTAATGTTCCCTCACAAAGGTGCTTGTCAAATATTCCCAGAGTTGTTTGCTTGCCTCTTTTTTAATAATGTGAATAACAACATTTCCTTCCTAACTTTGAAATCTCAAGTGTTTTTCAGTGTATGGACTTAGCTTAGGACTATTTGTGTGCTGAAGTGCTGGGGCAGGGGAGGGTTTGAGGTAACGATGGCAGTACCTCTGTGAACTAAACTGGTGGGGAGCATCCTAACTAGAATCTGGCATTAACTGCCTTGTCAGAGCCCAGGCTTAAAGGAAGTGGGAGGCTCTTCATATCACCTAACTGTCCTCAGCTACTGTCCTTCTTCAAAACAGGAGGACTCCCATAAACTCACAGATCAGCAGCAGGCACTAAATCAGGGTCAGAATCCCCTGCCTATCTACCTCTCTCTCAATGTGAAGGATAAAATCAGCGACCAGGATTTTAGAGGTAATAATACTCCAGAATTGCATTATTTAACATTGGCTCCAAATAGAGGCTAGTTTCGGTTGAGGCAAAGAAATCAGTTCAATGCACAAGTAGCCTAGAAGGCCATTCCACATTGTTACAGAATCACCTGCTATGCATTTTCACAGAAATCTTCAAAAACCTGAAGTTTGTAGAGAAATTTAGATTTAAGAGGACAATTCACTCATTGTGTTCACCACTGTGAAACACAGAGTGAAGAAAGGTCTGCTTGCAAAGCACGTGTGTTAGAAACCAACCTGCCTTAACCTGGCCAGTATCATATGTTTCATTCAATCAATTTGTGCCTCTGCTGCTATAATCAGTCTGTCTCGTGGTGTTTCTTTCAGAATGGGTGGAATTCACCCCTTACGAGGTAGGATTCCCAAAATACGGTGCCTTCATTCGGGCAGAAGACTTTGGGAGCGAGTTCTTCATGGGTCGGTTGATGAAGAAAATTCCAGAATCCAGAATCTGCTTTCTGGAAGGTGATTTATTGCTCCAGGGAAATGCAATGCAATGTAATGCAATCTGCTCCTGTGCAAAGCCCTCTTCTGAAATGAAGCAGTTAGTATGGTTTTTTTATTTGCCAGGAGCAGTAGATGGTAAAATATTAAAAGAGACAACAGGTCATCATCTGCAGGATTTTTTAATTACCTCTGCAGTTTTATTCAGCTGAACAGATTTATTTGATTTCCTATATGGTTATTCTTACTGACATGAGGTCTTCATAATACTCGTGTGTCTTTGTCAGTAACAAAGTTTAGTATTGCAGTCTGCTTGATCTTTGTGTAGTGTTTTCACCCTTTCCCACAACTCAATTCCTTAAAATATGGGCTTCTATCTACAATGTTCCTGCTGCAGCTAACCCTGGTTAATCCTCCAGAATAACACTTCCATTTCAGAGTGCAAATAGATCATAATATTTTTTTTTTTCCTTCTTGCATAAGAACAGTAAAAGCAGCAAGGAAATATTTTTTCCCTTTGTGGTAGCAAGCTCTTGCCTCATTGTTCTTCCCACCCCTACTAGTTGCATAAAGCAAGTTTCAGGGTTTTTTCTTTTGAGAAGTCAAAACTTTTTACATACATGGAGATTTCACTACAGCTAGTGGTGGAGTGTGTAGTGGAAGGGGTAATTAATTACTGCGAGATTATCTTTTAAAAATATTAATATAATTTATTAATATTAAATATTCAGAACTCGTGGCACCCTGATCACCAAAATAATAACAGGTTATTGCATCATTATGGAAACTATATACAGGTTATAATATAGGATCTAGAAGTAACTAGTGAATATATGCATTAATTGAACTCGATTAAACTGNGATAGCCAATCAAATGGCAGTTAGCCAAGATTTGACCATATTGGGTGAAGCCATAGGCTTGCTTTACCCTTTTTGGGGCAGGACACAGCCTTGCACAAGGCAACCCTGTGTACCTTGCTTACTGCAGTTGCTGGGCAGGCCACAGACCCCAGACTTAATGGCTCCAGGTTCTTTGTCCTTTTTTCCCGTGGTTGCTCTCCCCAAAAACAGAAGGAGGGAGAGCAGAAAAAACATGTCTGGGCAAGCCAGGATATGTACAAGCCTAATTCGGCCTGCTTAGACCTACCATGACAGGGTGTAAGGAAGCAAATCAGAATCTCTTCATCCCTGGGTCCTCTTCTGTGATCAGAAACACCAGGAGATCACCAGTACCTCCTTCTTTGGAACTTTCTTCCTCCTTTCTCCAGGGCAACACTGGGATATTTCTATCCCTGTTCCCTACCAACAACTCAGAGTCCCTGTACTCAGACAGTGTTACTCACTCCAGTGACAGAGTTATTCAAAAGGTTTTCACCCAATGCCTTTACACCCCAGACCTTGGACTGACTGCATTAGGTCCTGCAGCTCTTTCCTGCATGGCCAAGCCCATTTTTCTGACTGCAGGCTGACATTGCTGGGCCAGGAAATCACCAGGCTGCTCTGGTGCAGCTTCTTGTCTCCAGCAGTTTCTCCCCAGAGTACCAGGTTTAGTTCTGCAGTTTGGAGTGTTCAGGAAGGCACTGTTGCACACCTGGCACATCTAACCATAGCAGGTAGCAATGGTTTATCAGTGTGAAAGACTGCAGATAGGTGCCCGCCTTGACTGCCAACAACATTGTGATGTTCCTTATTAGAGGAACTTGAAAATGCAACCCAGATATGCCCTAAACCCTGAAAAAAAAATCAGGAGGAAAGTCAAAAGACTCCTACATTTACACTTTCTATTTTCAAAACTTTTAAGTCAGCTTCCTCATTTTATGGGATATTAGCTGTGAATGTGAAACTTGAAGGTTTGGCAGTTGACAGTTCTGCAGGATAACTGCAGCAGAATTATGCTAGAAATAGCTAAAACCTTTAGAATTAGAAATGCTGGGAAGCTGGGGAATAACAAACATTGAGGACAGGTGGATAAATATTAAGATGAACTTGACAAAATGTCATTTGCCACATAACAAAACTGAATGTGTTAGCACATATACTGAAAATGCTACCAGCCCTCTTAATATATGTCAATAAATCAGGTTTTTTTTAATGTATGTTATGGATTCATATACTGATTTATAAAGACAATCTTATTTATGCACTGTGATAACATAATGAATAAATCTTGCTGGAGAATACAGAAGATACTGAAAGTCACTGTGAATTAAAATGGTTTCAGGTCTTTAATAGTTTACTTTCTGTCAAATATATCCCATGCCACAGGGATCTGGAGCAGTGTATTTTCCTTGAATCTTATGGATGCTTGGTATTTATCTGTTAATTCAGAGGACTTCTGGCACAAATGGACCAGAGACAAAATTACTGATATAGGTAGGTTATTCTTATGTCATTACATTATTTTATTTTTATTTTATCACTTACTTTTGGGTTGTTTTTGTTGTTGGGTTGTTTTTTTTTTCTTCTCCCTTTGTTGATATTCTCTCACTGAGTTTTTTTCAAACTCACTTTGTAATTCCCTCTGGGGATTCCTGTAATCCACATGGAAACTATGAGGAAATTCATGTTGTGAATGAATGTATGCAATCAGTTCAGTTATGTGAGAAAAAAATCCATGAGATCTGTCATAGGGGGAAAAAAAAAAAAAGAGAGAGACAATGGCCCACATATGAACCATTTTCAGAGCACAAGAGTAAAACTGAAGAAAAATATCCCTGTAGAGTAGAAGAGACTGGAAGCCTCCTTTAATAGTCCACAGTCTTTCAGTTCCTCTCTTGGAAACTGGAATACAGCATGAAGCCTCACAGAAATGGGAGCAAACACCATCCCTGACACAAGGATGTGTCTACAGTTAGAATAGAATCATAGAATCAGACAGGGTTGGAAGGGACCACAAAAATCATCCAGTTCCAACCCCCCTGCCATGGGCAGGGACACCCTACCCTAGATCAGGCTGGCCAGAGCCTCATCCAGCCTGGCCTTAAACACCTCCAGGGATGGGGCCTCAACCACTTCCCAGGGCAACCCATTCCAGGGTCTCACACTCTCATGGTGAAGAACTTTCTCCTCATATCCAGTCTGAATCTCCCCACCTTCAGCTTTGCTCCATTCCTCCTAGTCCTGTCATTACCTGATATCCTAAAAAGCCCCTCCCCAGCTTTTTTGTAGGCTCCATTCAGATACTGGAAGGCCACAAGAAGGTCACCTCAGAGCTACTCTTCTCCAGACTGAACAGCCCCACTCTTTCAGTCTGTCCTCAGAGGAGAGGTACCAGCCCTCTGGTCATCCTCTTGGCACTTCTCTGGACACACTCCACTGTGTCCACATCCCTCTTGTAATAGGGGCTCCAGAACTGGATGCAGTACTCTAGGTGGGGTCTCACCAGAGCAAAGTAGAGGGGGAGAATCACCTCCCTCGACCTGCTGGGCACACTTCTCCTGATGCAGCCCAGTTTTGTGTTGACGCATTTGTCTGTGGAGTCTACAAAGCATGGATATTGGAAGTCATTCCAGACCAGTCAAAAGGATGAGAGTAGCAAAATATGGAACCAAATTAAGTAAGCAAGGCAGGGTGAGATTTTGAAGAGACAGACATACTGTAGGGAAAAAAAAAACCATGGTAAGGAACAGAAATGTAGCCAAAAGGATGATTTATTTTAACTTCATGCACTCGTGATGGGTAGCTTCTGGCTGTTCAAACAGGGAGCTTGTCTTTGCTAGTAAGGAGCGTGAATTATCTTTGTGTGGCTGAGAGATTGTGTGGCTTTTTATGTCTGTGGCTGAGGGAGAAACTAACAAGGAGTAACTGTTGGAGTGGGTCCAGAGGAGGGCCACGAAGATGATCAGAGGGCTGCAGCAGCTCTCCTATGAGGACGGACTGAGAGAGTTGGGGCTCTGCAGCCTGGAGAAGAGAAGGCTTCCAGGAGACCTTAGAGTAGCCTTCCAGTATCTGAAGGGGGCCTACAGGAAGGCTGGGGAGGGACTATTGACAAGGTCTTGCAATGACAGGACAAGGGGCAATGGGTTTAAACTGGCAGAGGGAAGATTTAGACTGGATGTTAGGAGGAAGTTCTTTCCAGTGAGGGTGGTGAGACACTGGCACAGGTTGCCCAGGGAGGTTGTGGCTGCTCCCTCCCTGGAGGTGTTCAAGGCCAGGCTGGACGAGGCCTTGAGTGACCTGTCCTAGTGGGAGGTGTCCCTGCCTATGGCAGGGAGTTGGAACTAGATGATCCTTGAGGTCTCTTCCAACCTTACCATTCTATGAATGCAGGACACCGTGGTGGATAAAATCATAGAAAAGCAAAGAAATTTATAGTAGGTGAAACTGACTCTTTTGTAAGGCCTTTACCACTGTGGATTAAGAAGAAGAAAAGGGTTTTTCAAAGCTTAGCTGAAAAACTGGGATGCATGTGGAGATGAGAGAAAGACATGAATGTGTGGCCAGACACATTAAAACAAATGATGGCAGACATTGCCATTAACAATGAAACTACACAAAAGAACTGTTATTCTCTCTTCTGCAGAGGATGAAAGCCTGTTCCCTACAAGACCAAATGAGCTGGACACTCGAGTTGTTTGTCCCACCGACAGCTTTTCAGGCATTTTCCGAGATGTTGTCATGTTACGCCCAGCAGCTTCAGAAATCCATAACTTCCTGAAGGGCTTCCAGATGAACAACAACTACCTAGAGAGCCAATTTTCCAAATGGAAAGGTAGGGTATAGAACTTTGATTTGGTTTTATATTAAACCATCCTCGTGAAAAAGAAACAATGCTTAAGAAATTACCAAGCCACCTTTTTGTTCTGTGCCCATCCTCTGATAGTATTTGAAACTGCTTATCACTGAAGGTTAAAATTAGGTAGCAGGAGAGGCTTCTAAAAGAAGTTCTTAAAAATTCAATGAAGGCTGATGACTGATAGATGAAAAGATGCTGCTTAGTGAACCAGTGTATGTCTGCAGCTGTGCCAGCCAGCCAGCCTGCAAGCTTCTGGTCTAGCACTGGTGCCATCGTATGCTGTCTCTTGCCTGGTCAGTCCTCAAAGGATGTGGAAGGGAAACCTGTTTCATGTTACTTGCTTACTTGTAAGTTGTAGCCNGCAAGCCTATGAGTGAAGTAGACATCACCATTGTTTCCTTTTCACAGCATATAGTAATAATTTTCTCTATTAAAATATTCCAATTAGCCTCAAACCAGCACAGTAACTGTACTCCCTGTTACCCAGTTTGGAAATGTGTGTTCAGTCTGGCACCAGGTGCTCTGTGTACCTTAGCAGCTGTGTGCCTGTTCTTGTAGCGCGGAAGGCATCTTTGGCCTCCAGACTGTTGAGACAGTAAGGTGTTGTTTTAATAATTTCTATATGAAAATGAAAAAGAAACCAAAACAACTGCAAACAAAATGACTCAATCAGTTACACACAAAAAACCAGGAGATGGAATTAACTCTATTCCCCCAAGCCTCACGTTAATCCCCTTCATTAGCAGAAAGCCAAAGAAACTGCAGAATAGGGAAAAGAGGAAGCCAGATCAGGAACTGAGAAATGACTGAACTGCTGCTAATTAGCTGTATAGGTAGGGCCAAGATCCAAGAAAAACTGGATTTCATTTTTTTTTGTTAACAACTGACTTTCTCAGCACCTCTCTTGCATCAAAGCACCTCCTGTGAATAAAAATGCTTCTTTTTTAGACTGTGAGCTTGACTCTCAGCCGAACCAGCTGACAACAGCAACAGACTACCTCATCCTGATTGATACAGCATTTGCCTTTGCTACCAGTTACCCGCCACTTATGAGGCCAGAAAGAAAAGTGGATGTCATTTTGCATTTCAACTACAGTTCAGGTTCCCAGACAGGGGTAAGATTTGTACATTCTTCTCTACTGATTTCTCCATTCCATCACTGAGTTCCAAGAATGATTGATCCTCTACTCATAGAAATTTTTACTCCCAGTATCTGAGAAGTGTATATAAGCTAGAAGTTTATCAGGGTCACATATCTTTGTTGACCAGCACAAGTATTCTCAGTAAATAATATAGTATTATCATTTAGTAAACCGAATCTGCCCATGGAGTGCACTGTCAGCAAATTTGCTGATGACACCAAGCTGGGTGGAGCAGCTGACACACCGGAGACTTGTGATGCCATTCAGAGAGACTTGGACAAGCTGGAGAGTTGGGCAGGGAGAACTTTAATGAAGTTCTACAGGGTCAACTGTAGAGTTGTGCACCTGGGAAAGAGCAATCCCATGTATCGGTATAGGTTGGGGACTGACCTGCTGGAGAGCAGTGAAGGGGAGAAGGACTTGGGAGTCCTGGTGGGTGAAAGGATGGCCATGAGCCAGCAGTGTGCTCTTGTGCCCAGGAAGGCCAATGTCATTCTGGGGTGTATTAGAAGGGGTGTAGTTAGTAGGTCGAGGAAGGTTCTCCTGCCCTTCTACTCTGCCCTGGTGAGGCTGCACCTGGAGTTCTGCCTCCCCTCCCCACCCAAGAAAGACAAAGAGCTGCTTGAGAGAGTCCAGAGCAGAGCTGCAAAAATGATTAAAGAAGTTGAACATCTTCCTTGTGAGGAGAGACTGAGAGAGCTGAGGCTTTTTAGCTTGGAGGAGACTAAAGGGTGACCTCATTCATGTTTAGACATATGTAAGGGGTGAGTGCCAGGAGGATGGAACCAGTCTCTTCTTGGTGATGCCCAGTGACAAGGCAAGAGGCAATGGGTGGAAGTTGAGGCATAGGAGGTTCCATGTGAACCTGAGGAAGAATTTTTCAATTGTGAGAGTGACAGAGCACTGGAAGAGACTGCCCAGGGAGGTTGTGGGGTGTCCCTTTCTGGAGATATTCAAGAACCATCTGGATGCATTCCAGTGTGATCTGGTATAGGTGATCCTGCTCTGGCATGGGGACTGGATGAGATGATCTCTCAGGCTCCCTTCCAGTCCCTGACATTCTATAATTCTCTGATTCTGTGATTTCCATGTGTAAATGCATTTTAGCTGATTTGAAGGCAGTCAGATGTAGAACGAATGAAACTAAATGCATTTTAAAACTGTCTGAGGCTTCTCAGTTTAATAATGCATATTTGTATGGTTGGAGAATTGTTCATTAAGGACAATGCAGCTGTACTACTAGAAAGGTCACATGCAAATAATTGCAAAAACAGTTTGTATTCAGGACCTGTAAATTCCTTAGGAATAAAAAGTGATCTGAAGGCAGCATTTTTAATATCCAAGTGTAGGATGTATATTTTCAAAGATAGGCATGTGGACCCAGATCCATCCCACTTAACTCTGACTCTCTAGATGTTAGCCTTACTCCTAAGCTGGGTCCTGTAAGAACTTGGCCTTTACTCTGTAAAAATACTCACTGAATTTGGGGGGTTGGTAAAATTCAGAATGCTTCCCACATTTTGTGATGTTTTCTTTTGTTTTGTTTTCTTGTTGTGGCAACCAGCCCCTGAAAGAAGCCTCTAAATACTTTGCAAAACAAGGAATTCCTTTCCCTACAAAGGTTCCAGATGATCAGGAAACTCCAGATCTGAAAGAATGCTACATTGTTGGTGACAAGGAGAGCCCAGAAACACCTATTGTGATATTTTTCCCTCTAGTAAATGACACTTTCAGGGAGTACAAAGCACCTGGTAAGTTTATTAGACAGCAGAGTTTACAGATGAAAAGCATAGTCTGTTTATCTGCAGTGGCAGAAATTAGCAGGGTTATTTCCTCTCGTACTTGTCATCCTTTCCTGTCAGAGTACCCTCCGGGGAATCTAAAGATTTCATTGTTTAAAACAATTCCAGGCTTACAGTTAGGCTGATAACCTTTTAAACAAAAGTGTGAAGCAGCAGAGTGATGAAAGTGTAATGCTGAGCTGTAGAGAAGTGATGAAAATACAACAGTGACAGTTTCTGTTCAGTCAGTCCTATTTTGAAATTTAAAAAGAGTTCATTGCATACCTGAGAAGTGCAACTAGGGTTTTGAACAGGATTCAAGTAGTCCAAGTGTATTTATGCAAATGCACACACCATTCTACACCAGCTCAACACAGATCACTTAGCTGAAAGGTTGGGGTGGGGTTTGTGCTTGCCCTTTGTAGAAAGAACTAGAGGAAGGAGAAAAGGAGAAAGAACTAGAACAGGAATTTAGAATTAGTTCTGCATTGCTGGGACATTATCCACTTTCAATAATTTTCAGAACTCAGGGATGTTATTCCTAACTCTAATTTCAGGTGAACATCAGATGACATGCAGATGCTACATGTCAGCATCAGCTATCAGGAAATCTGAAAAGGGTGTTAATAGGCTCAGCTCATGCAGATTTTTGGGAGGGTTGTTACATCACGGCTGAGAGCTAACATCCACGGTGACAAGACAGATGCTGCCAAAAGGCCTGGAGGTTATGGATGGGAGTCTTTGTTAGTGACAGGCAGAAATCAGCTTAACTTAATAGCTCTTCAGTACAGTGCTCTAGCCCAGATCTAAGCTGTACAGCATCTGAAGTATTAGTTCAGTAAGACGAACAAGCAGTTTCCCCACAGCCAGCTCATCCATCAGCTTGTTTAGCAAAGGCAATTGAAAGCCTGAGCACAAAAAATGTAAAGCTGACACATTCAAACTCTTGCACTGGTGAGGATTTTCCACAATCAGAGCAGAAACAGAAAATCCTTTGTGCAAGGCAGCTCATACTGCTTCACTTGAGCAGTACCAGTTGGGTTATAACTCTGCGTAGCTGGGAGGAGTACATCTATCAGACTTGGAGAGACACTTCCAGGAAAATCAGAACCCTTTGATTGATGTCATTAGACCTTTCCCTCACTCCAGCTGTTAGGAAACCAAGGGGTCTGTGGTAATGATGGAGAAGGAAAAAAGATGTGTGAGCCCTCATGCTGGGTGTACAGGCAAGTGTGCAACAATGGATCTCCACAACTTCAGGTCTCTGGTCCAGGGACGGAATTCTCAATTGTCTTTTAGCAGTCAAAGGCATATACTACAGTGCAGGAATCTGCAGAACCTAACCAAATTAAATGATCTTTCACCTTCCAAGAACATGTTTATTCTACACACTAGCAGGAAGACAGAAGTTCAGCCTGTCCACTAATATGGCCAAGTGGGCTTCTTAAACTGAGTACAGGCAAAGTTCTCACTGTCGGTGAGTTCGGAAAGGACAGGTTTGCCTACTGTGCATTGAATACATCACTTAAACAGGCCCTCAGCTCAGAGAATGCATGTGACATCTGCTGAGTTTAGTGCACAGATGTACCTCCATCAACTCAGCAGCTAAATTCAGATCATCGTGTCACTGTCTAGAGTAGAAGGCAGAGTCCAAGATCAGATCAGATATTATTTTGATCACAGGTGATTTATGAAGAAAAAAAAAACAAACTAGGAGGTGTTTTTTACATCTTCTGCATCTATGAATTTGTTGAGACTTGTGATTTCCAGGGCTGGCCTTGGGTATTTTTTTTGCCCTGTATCAACAACCCACTGCTAAGGTCTTTGTGAATATTTGCTTTGTGATAGGCTGAAACTGAAGCTCTGCATTAGTTTTAGATCTAGTTTCTGCTGATAAGTGAATTAGAATTCATAAGTTTATTGACTTTGTCATCCATCAAAAAAATACAATGGACCTAAAATTTCCAGAGATTACACTTGTGGGACTACCTGCCTAAATATTTTGCCTGGACCTGTGATATATGTGTTGATTATCATGGCATGATGAAATGGTCATGAAAAGATATTTCAGTTTCCCTGCAAAATCTTAGTGATTCAGGGAATATCAGGTTAACGCTTAAGGTTGCATAAAACTTGAGCTACCTATTACTGTAAAAAAACACAAGAAAGTTACCATACTGCTGTGAGGACAGACTGAGAGAGTTGGGGCTCTGCAGCCTGGAGAAGAGAAGGCTTCCAGGAGACCTTGGAGTGACCTTCCAGTATCTGAAGGGGGCCTACAGGAAGACTGGGGAGGGACTTTTGACAAGGTATTGCAATGACAGGACAAGGGGCAATGGGTTTGAACTGGCAGAGGGGAGATTTAGACTGGATGTTAGGAGGAAGTTGTTTGCAGTGAGGGTGGTGAGGCACTGGCACAGGTTGCCCAGGGAGGTTGTGGCTGCTCCCTCCCTGGAGGTGTTCAAGGCCAGGTTGGACGAGGCCTTGAGTAACCTGTGCTAGTGGGAGGTGTCCCTGCCTATGGCAGGGGGTTGGAACTAGATGATCCTTGAGGTCCCTTCCAACCTTACCATTCTATGATTCTATGATTCTAAATATTTGTGGTATGTCCAGGTAATGGCTCTGTGAAATCTTTCCATTTAGGTAACATAATCCAGTTGTTTATATCTGACTTCTGCATTTATTTTCATAACTCTTCCCAATAGGAAACATGTGCTGGTGCAGCATATTGTGCTAGGGGATGTTGTAGCTTGTGCTACACGAAAGAATATTTATCATCAGGTCACTTAGAAGGCACATGTGCTTTTGGAAGGGGAAAGCTTGAAGCACTGAAAACAGATGGATTTCCAGGAGTCACGAAAGAATTGAGGGAAATAACAAGACATAGCATCAAAGCTGGAAGGCACAGAAAATGGCAGTGGCAGTGTTTTCAGAACCATTGCACAGAAAGAAACCATGTTCTCATGAGGTTCTTGCTGCTGTTGTCTGCATTGGGAGAAGGGGAGGAAAGAGAGGAGTGTTTGCCATTCCCTTACACCTTGGCTAGAAGTGTAGGGTGCTGCAATGTCTGGGAGACAGCAGCAAGGCAGAGGCTAGGGCTAGGAAATTGTTAGCTCTGAGGGGGACTTGGGGATCACGCTGAGAACTCACTCCAGGTGTAGAGGAGAAGGCAGGGATTCCCACCCTCCTGTGCTCAAAAGAGGAGCTACTCTAATTGTTTTGATGTAGGACAACCCCAACTTGCCTCATCACTGCCAGGTTCTCTGCTTCTTGCTGCCAACCAAATATCCCAGCAATAAAAAACACCTGTCCAGGGGAAATTCTGGCTTGTGATCCACTGTGTGCCCTTACCTGAGAAACACCCAGACCCTAATTACTTTTTTGCTAATTGAGTCATTCTTTGTCACTTAGGTGTGAAACGTAGTCCCTCAGAGATGGCAGAAGGGGATGTTGATGTTGCCAATACCCATGGTCCATATTACATAAACAATCTGAGTTATTCAGAGGAAAATTTTGACAAACTGGTGAACCTAAGTTACTACAACGTCCAGAACAATAAAGATTTGATTCTTCAGGCCTTGCGTACTGCTGTGGAGCGGAAAAAGCAGCAAAGGCAAAAAACTGCAAAAACCACCTGAGGGGGACAGAATGTGTATGCCTGATAGAGAGGGAACCCAGCATTTGGCTGACTGCCCAGCCCTAGGGAATATGAAATAAAGCATCTATGAGTCCTGCTAATGAAGAAAAAATAAATTAGATTAGGAAGTGAAGAAAAGCCCCAAAATGCTAATAATAGCAGTTTCTTTGTCATCAAAAATGTGAAAGACTGTCTGTCAGTGAAGGGAATAAACACAAAAATTCCACAGAGCTCTTCTTTAATGAATTAATGTGCTTCCCTCGTTGACAACCTCAAGAGCATGGCTTGGTGAGGCTGTGCTCTCCCACTGTTTGCAGAAATGACCTTTCAGGCCAAGGCCAAAATGCACAGACAAGGACATGTGAGGAAGTTTACGCTGACTGTGTTTGTGTTCTAATTGTGCTAAAAAGAAGAGAGGATTGCCAGTCCAGAAATGCAGCAGAGAACAAAATCCATTGTCTCCAAAGCAAACCCAAGAAGCTCATTTGTGAACTACAGAGTAATTATGTGAATGTAAATAAATACTAAACTTTATATAATAAAGTACCTTTTTGGAGTCAGAGTTACAGTAAATAAATGGTTTTTTTTCACAGCAAACACATGATAAGACATTTCTTTTAGGTGCTGCTTCCTCTACTACCAAGACAATTAAAGATAACATGCAGACTTATTTCACAGCTGCTGAAAAATTATTGAAGAAGAAATCATGCCTGCTCCAGACCTGCCTCAGGATTCTGAGGCTCCTTGACTTTAGGACTACATTTAAGAACCACCTCTACAGGAAGTGACTCGTATTAATTTATTTCATTAAGCTGAATTTAAATGTTATTGATACTTACCAAAGATATACAATTTTAAAGTTTTTCAGACTGTTAGATCTGAAAAGACACAGGAAACAGAGACAAGACAGATCTGAAACTGTATACCTAAAACCACTCACCCAAATGCTATTTTTTAAATGTTGAGTATTGCAGCTGAACACTAACTTCCAACTTTTTGAAGCTTTGGTCATCACATTAACGTGGCTCCTGGTTTTTCAACAGACAGAATCCCAATTCTCCATTTATTCGTTTTCTAAGTTAGCTTTTATTCAATGCTACTGCTTTATTTATTAGACATCTTGTATCTACAAGCCCATGTTTCCTACAGGCTCCCCTGCTCCTCTGTTCTGCTGTAGTATCTTCTGTCAAGAGAACCTGTTACTGTGGGCCATAAATGGAAGGCTTACGAAAACCTTTGCCCTCAATGTCAAGGGTTTCCTTCGAGGTGGTGCACAGCACTGTAATCCTTCTGTTTGCCACTTAGGTCAGTGTATGTTTACCTGTTGTACACACTACAACGTGTGCCCAGGGTTTACTTCCCATGGAAACAAGGGAGCAAAGACGGCAGTCATGCTGATGCATGCTGGATCTCGTTGCAATATGGCACAATATGTAGCCAGAGGGCACAGCTAGACCTGGGAATTTGGAAGCACTCCCAGGTTCACATATACAGTTAGAGCTTTATTGTCTGGAGGACAAAAATTATCACACTGACAGCAGGAAGCATCTAGGCAGGAAGTCTGAAGACAAGCAGAATGAGGTGTGTGAGTGCAAACACTTCCCTGCCCTTCCTGCAGCTTTCCAACAGCCATGAAGGGGTCACAGAGAACAATGAACACTTTACCCCATTTAAAAAAAACTTACACGAAATAATCACACAGAATCTCTAAGTTCTCTATATTCAACAAGAATACAGAGGGAAATGTCAGGGCTGATCAAAGAGTTGGAACAGCATTCACAAATGTGGTGTATAGATAAGGAATCTGCAACCTAGATAAACAACAGCACAAGTGAAAGGCAGACAAGGGTGAAATCCATGAACACCCTCTGGAATACCCTGTGGGATATGAATGAGCACCTTTTCTAAGACTTGAAGGATATCAGTCAAAACTAGCAAGTAGCAGGTTCAAAGTTAACAGAGCAAGGTAGATCCACACGTAACACGTAATCAAGTTACGGACCTCTTTGACCCTGGACATTGTAGTTGATGAGTTCACAAGAACTGAGTGATCCATTCAGTGGAACATTTTTAAGGACTGAAAAATACAAAGGCTCTGCAGCTGTCTCAGTCCTGCACTGAATCATCAATTCCCAGAGGCTGGGAGGACAGTCTGAAACAATATGTACCTGCCCTTTTTCTGTGATGTTCTCCAGTCATTAAATACCAGATGAACCAAAGACAAGTGGGAAAGCAATCTCATTCCAGACTGCAGAACTTAGGTTTTCCATAGCTATTTCCACAGGTAACAGACAGAATCATGGAATCATAGAATGATAAGATTGGAAGGGACCTCAAGGATGATCTAGTTCCAACCCCCTGCCATAGGCAGGGATATATTTTTTTTAGAGAGTTCAGGAGTAGTTAGATCTAAATATGTGATGACGCAAGACTCACTTAAAAGAAATTACTGAAATAAGACAGAGAAGATATAAGTAATTGCATGGATAACTTAATTACCTATGGATTAACTTACAGGGAAGTGATGAAAATGAGAGGAATACAAAACCAAACTATAAAAAGGCCATTTAAAAAAAATAAGGAAATCAGTCAGCAAGACCCTACATGAAATGGTGTAAAATCTTTAGACTCAGCATGGAAAGTGCAGCAAAAGAGTTGCAAAACACATGCACAGCCCTAAATAAAACGTGAAGCAAGGAACCAAGAAAAGACAAAGCAGTCAAATGCTCAAGACTGAGAGCCTAACATCTGTTCTTTGAGCAACATCATAGGGAGGAGCGAGATGGAAAGGGCATATCCAAACTTGCTGATGTATTTAGAAGTGAAGTGTATTGAAAAAAAGGTAATGGTCACAATAGAAACTAGGAGGAAGAAAGGTACATAGCAAAAAAAAAAAGGGAATCGGTAGATGTGCCAGACCAGCAAAAAGGGATTTGAATTATAAGGATATTACAAAAGAGCCAAGGCCACAAGACAAATTTTTGACATTATGTTGACACAGATTCAGCTAAAAATCTCCCTCCTCCGTTTTTTAACTGGAAGTCCAAGATACCACTTTCTAAGCAGCGAGTCAGCACAGGCAAACCTTGATGCCAGAGAAAAGGCATGTTAATTCTACTGATTTTTTCAATGTTTTATTCACTGTGGAATTGTATTCCGTTTGAATCTCCTGCGAAATCAATGGGAAAAGTCATCCTTCCAGGAGGCTTAACACAACGGCAAGAGCTAAGGTTAAAAGTACTGGCCGTATCTGCTACACATGTCCCACCCCAAAATTTAAACGGTACATTAAGAATTTTCACCGTGTTTAAAATAGTTGCCTAATGCGGTGGCAACTCCCACAGCGCTTAGTCACACACTTCTTTGGCATCCAACTCAACAACCATCATCGGAAAAACACGAGAAGCATTTGGGCGATTCTGTGTCCGGGCCGGAGCTGTCACAGGCTTTCCGGATTTCATGTCGAGGGGATGACATTTTAGTGCGGAAAAGCAGCAGGTACAAATCACCTCCAGACCCAGAGATGTGGCCAAACCTCGTCTGATTCTGGAAGGGAAAAAACCAAAACAACCCCCAAACAAAAAAAACAAACCCGCTACTCATCTCAAAAGAACCAAAACATAACAAAACCAACCTCCAGCCCATCCACCGCCAGAGATAGACAAGGCAGGCACTAGGGCGCCGGCAGCGCTCCTGGCACCGCCCCCGCGCCGGGGCCGGGCCTGGACCTGGGCCGTGTCCTCCCTCCCGCTCTGCCGGCGGCTGCGTGAGGGGAGGCGCTGGCGGCAGCAGTGCAGCGGGGCGCTGGCAGCGGCGGGATGTTCAGCTGGCTGGGGAAGCAGGGCGGCGGACGGGAGCGCGGCGGTGCCGGGAGCGATGTGGTGCAAACGGTCACCGGGGCTCTGCGGGACCTCTACCTCCGCAAGCTGCTGCCGCTGGAAGAGCACTACCGCTTCCATGACTTCCACTCGCCCGCCTTGGAGGAGGCAGACTTCGAGAACAAGCCTATGGTGCTACTGGTGGGGCAGTACAGCACCGGCAAGACCACCTTCATCCGGTAAGGCTGCCCGCGGCGTTGCGCGGGTCCTTTCGCTCGGGGCCGCCGCCGCGCCCGGCCCCGCATGGGGGTCGCCGGCCAGCGCCCGGCCCGCCTCGCCCCCGCCGCCAGCTCGGTAATCCTGGCTCAACCGCTGCCCAGGGCGGTTCTGCTGTCCCAGAAACGCCTCCTGCGCGCTAGCAGTTCACCCTGCGGCGAGCTGTCCCGTGTCACCCGTGCGGCAGTCTGGGGCAGTGGGACACAGCCGATGTCCCTCCCGAGGAGCTGGGCTTGTCCGAGAGCTTCCCATGCCACGCAGAGGATGGGTGCAGCTCCCGGGGCTGTTACATGCTCTGTAAGCCTCCTACCAGCTTCCTGTAAGCATATTCGATTTCATGTTCTGCTGAGAAAGTGTAACCTTCGCTTCCTCTTTTTTTAAATCTTTAAAGTTACTCATTTTAAAACGGCATGACGGCTGCGTCCATCACGAACCATTCAACCTTATCTCCTCCCCATTCTTTCCCATTCCTTTCATGGTTAGGCTGTGAAGATGCGAGAGAAGCTCGACAACAATTTTTTTTTTTTTTAAAACAGCCGTTTTTTGAAGCCCAGCTCTTTCGATCCGTCGCATTGCACCGGCAAAGGCACTGATAAGGCAACTTAACAACGTTGCTGCCGTTGTAGTATTTTCTAACTTTTCTGCCTTCCTTATTGCTAAGTTTTTGTTAGTAACTTGAGGAAGCTGGAGTGTGCCTCGGGTGTTAGGAGCTTGTGAATAGCTTGCGTGTATTTGACTCTGTCATGCCAATTTATGAATCAGTCTAAGGTTATACCAAACTCTGCAAAAGACGCAGCTCACATGGATCAATTTTGACCTGAGGTTAGTTATAACCCTTCTGTAAACGTTACAGATGTTTCTCTTTCGGTTCCAAAGGTTGCAGACAGCCTTGCCGTAACACTTTTCTTTTTAAATTGCAGATCTCCCTCCCCTCTCCACTGAAGAGCAATGTTTACCTTCACTCACCTGATCACTTTTTCAGATGTTTACAGAGCTAATCATATTCCTTCTTCTGGTTTTACAACTACCTAATTGGAAGCCTGAAGTTGGACTTGGTTCTTTACTGATTATTATTGAATTCCTGTAAATGCTTAAAAGTGGGTTTTGCTCAAAGGAGAATTTTAAAAATACTATAATTAAGAGAAACTTAGTTTCCAGGTCGTCAGAGGTAGTCACAAGAAAGGATGTGCTTGTGGGAAGGGTGATTTGGGTTTTCCAGACATTTCTTTAGCCACGGTGATTGATTTTTCTTCTTTTAAATGACAGTTGCAGGGTCAGCCTATGTGTGTTTCCAGGTAATTGTTATTACTTGGCTTATGGATTGGGGGTGGTGAGAGCATGGATAATAGAGACAGAATGGTCCCAAATATGTACATACCAAAACCTGTTCTGCCTGTCATCTGAATTGCTGTGTCATTCACGATTCATAGGAGACTATCACCTCACACCCCCTCTCAGAGTTTGCCTTGGGTGAGAGCAGATAATTTATGAGTACTCAACTTCTCTGTCCTTTACAGTTACCTACATTTGACTGGAGTGCAAGTCAATATTGTGCTTTGAAATGCTGATATTCCGTGCAGTGCCTTAGATGTATTTTTTGTATTTTTGCCTTGCAACTGATTCACTACCACTTCAGCCATAACCTGCTGAGCAATAGCGTTGGCTGTTGCTGCTGTAGAGTCTGAAAGAGAAAAAGAAGTATAATTTCTTGCAGCTTTTTCAAGCTTTTTCCCGCATTGGTCACTTTCAAAAATGTATTCTCATGCATTTTATTAAAATATCTGTCTCAGTGGAGGAGATTACTTCAGCTGGGATGTGCCCATCTCTTTACCCACTTAGCACTTTTTCCTGTCCCCATTTTAGGTAGATCACACAGTGCTTTAATCCCTTACTACATATTGGAGAAGACAGGAATTGACTGCTGAGCTCCAATCAGTGATCAAACAGCTGTTTCTGCTTCTAAAAGACCACGGTCTGATCTCACCAATTAGATGTGTTCACTATAGAATAGATAATAATTGGCTAAATTGGCAGGAGGACATGTGCCGTTCAGGACGGGCAGCAACTTGGCAGTGTCACGGTGACTGTTACTCAAATTCCAGTTTAGGGAAGAAAAAGAAGTGCAAAAAAAAGAAGAAAAGTATTTATATGCTGAAGGCAAGACTTAGAAGACATAGGCAAATACAGCCTCCAGGTCACCAACAAATGAATTTCCCTTCTAGCAGACTGAATTTCCCTTGGAAAAAAATTGTTATACGTTCTTAAGATAGTTATAATTCTGGGTTTATTTAATTTTTTCTTATTTATTTCATTTTTTCTTAAAATGAAATTGGACTGTAGGTTGGGTTTTTTCCTGCTAGCTTTTTAAAGAGCAAACATTATGTTAAATATTAATTACACCCACTTTTTGTTCCACATTTTTCCATTTCCTAGTCAGAAGGGCATCCTAGATACGTTTAAGTGTTTACTATTAAGTTTATGTATGAGCATAACAATTCAGTTTAGCTGACAAATATTCATTTGTGATTTACTTTGATTTAGATGTTATCATGAGAACTTCACATTTTCATACCTCTGTCACATCCACATCCACCCAGTTCCTTCCACCAGATCTTCATGGAAAACACTCATCTCGCAATGACTGAATGTCCCCAGGGATTTGAGATATGCAAACAAACACTTCCAGGTTTCTAACAGCTCTTCTGGTTTTTCACTGGATGCTGTTTATCCTCTTTGCACTTAGAACAATGCAGTTTTGCAGTATAAGGTGTAGCGTGGTGACACTGTTTTATTCAAGTATCTGACAATAGCAACAAATAAATGTTAATACTTTTCTGATTGTTTTTAATAGAGTAGGAGGACGGGCGAGAGCCAAATGCTTATCTTGCATAGGAGCTGCTTGGCCTTGCAGCTTCTGTAGTTCTCTCAATTTGTCTTGTCTGATTTAGAGAAGGAGAAGGGGACGGGAGGGACCTGTAGTGCATGAAAAACAGAGGAGCTGGACAGTGCGAGCTTGCAGTTGCTGCCTTTTTTTTTTCTGACAATGAATTAAGCCTGTAGTCTAATACTGTTTGACTTGCTAACAACTTCGCTGTTTCAGAAGTGTAACCCATTGACTCAAAAAGCTTATCAAAACGAGGGAAAGCAAGTAAATTCCTCAGCCTGCCAGGCTATGCGTTTACTTTGCCCACAGGTATTACTGAGAGGTTCCAATGGTAAACTTCCTTTTACTTAACTCAGTCAGAGCAGGGCTTCATGAGAGCACCCTTTTGTATGCATATTGTCTGGAGTCTGCAAGGAATGTGCAGTTGCTTGTATAGCAAGAATGGTCTGCGTCTATTCTGTGTGGGAAAGGTCCTTCTTTATGTGTTTGGGTGAAACCTGAAAACTTCTTTATGAGCTCTGCATTAAAGTTTTGAGTAATTTGCAGCAGAATTCTTACACTAAAGCAATCATCCGCTATTTTTATTGTGTTTAAAAAAAGAGGTGGAGGTTTTGGTGCAGTGCGAAGTATGAAGGTGAGCAGTTTTGTGAAGGGGAATTTGAGCTTGTCTCCCAATCCATTGCGCAGTATTCCTGCTCGGTGCTGCTCTGTCCAGCTCACCTCTTCGTGTGTTATAAAGCATTTAGACCTCAGATGATTATCAGTATGTGAAACTGTGAGTAATCTTTGCGATCTCTGGAACTCTGTAAAACAGTTTCCCATAGTCTAGCTATACATCTTGCAAAGGAACATAGATGAATGTTTATTGGCAAAGCAGAAAGGTTATAGCCCAGGTAAAAACAAAGGGAGTAGAGTCAACAGGATGTCTGTTGTTTGATCTTGACTGTCTGTGGGACATTCGCTATTTTTAAGCATTCTTCCTGTGAACCCTTTTGAACTCCCTCTCTGCTGAAAATTCCTGAGAAAGGCATGCAGTTGCGGATGCTAAAAATCCAGGTATTTTCCCATCTTAATATAGCACACTGTACGAAAGCATTTGCAGCCTTCCAGTTTACAGAAGAGTGCTCGTCCCTTCTGTGTGGATAAGTGAAACTGGTGTTTTCCTGTTGAGAGAAAGTGTGCCATAGCTTGTGCAGCCAGTGCTGAAGAACTAGGGCTTATTTAAGTCCATGCTGTTTCACGGTGTCAGGCCATAGGCCGGTTTTAATGGAAAATACCTGCCTTGCAAAGTGTTTCCTGTGTCTGCTAGATAGCTGTGCCAGGCGTCTGTTGGGTGGGACTCAGTTTTTGGAAGGAGAGCTTGCCTTCCTGGATTGTTATAGCTGTGAAAGCCTGGGGTTTAAAGCTGCATCTGTAATAGGAACTTGGATGTATCATTGCAATTCAGTAGCACTTCATTCTTTGTCCAGCTAATCTGAATTTGCATTGTTTGAATTCTGAGCTGAAAATACAAATGTTGGAAGTCCTTAAAGGCCATACTGCCCACTCTTTGTAAATTCTGCAAATGTCATGTGCAGCAACTTTGTGAGCAGGCCATGGTATTTTTGTTTGGTTTTTTGTTTTTTTTTTTTTTTCAGGTATCTTACAGACCACCATCACTGAATGTCCATATCTGTGCCTGGCAGGTTCATGAGCTTATAACACAGCCACTCTCCTATTACCTTGGAGATGTGTTACCCTGCAATCAGATCCCATAATTTAGTTTTCTGTGATTCTGTGACTTCTCTCATATGCATTTGGTTCAGTACAATGTTCTTTACTGCTGCTCTTGGAGCTTCTTATTTGTGTTGCCACCTTATGAATTGCCCCATCTGTCAACAGAAGTCTGGGAATGACAAGTTCTATCAAAAATTTAGGAGTCTCAGAGATCCTTTCCATTTTAAAAGAAGGGCTACAAGGAAAGGTAGAACTGAGAGACTTTGAAGTAGGACATTTTATTGTGGCAAGTCAAAAATCTTATTTTAGAAGGTGGAAGTGTAATTCATCTTTCTACATCAATCCAAGTCCAATCTGGAAAATTGCTGTGGCTCTTGTGAGTTAGCCTTTGCATCCCAGTTGTAGAAGGTCCTAATCTGCAGTAGTGTTCTGTGAGGAGGCAGGAGTGCTTTTGCATTTCATGTATTCAGTACTTGAAAGTTCAGCATTTCCATGCAGAAAGGGCTCAACTGCTTAGCTACCAAAGGAGTTTTGTCTTCATTTTGTTCCATTACCTGCTTCATAAGATAAGGGATTTTCTGTGTTGTACATTCCTGCATGGGCAGAGAGATCTGAGTGTTGGGTTGGTTTTGTTTATGGAGAGAGGTTTGGTTTATTTCCCTGTTAGCATGCACTGGGCACAGCTTATTCTGGAAGTAGAACAAATGGACTTTGGCTCTCGTCAGACCCCATCTGGAGTACTGTGTGCAGTTCTGGAGCCCCCAGCACAGGAAGGACATGGAAGTGTTGGAGAGAGTCCAGAGGAGGGCCACAAAGATGATCAGAGGGCTGCAGCAGCTCTGCTATAAGGACAGGCTGAGAGAGTTGGGGCTCTTCAGCCTGGAGAAGAGAAGGCTTCCAGGAGACCTTAGAGTAGCCTTCCAGTATCTGAAGGGGGCCTACAGGAAGGCTGGGGAGGGACTATTGAAAAGGTCTTGCAATGACAGGATAAGGGGCAATGGGTTTAAACTGGCAGAGGGGAGATTTAGACTGGATGTTAGGAGGAAGTTCTTTGCAGTGAGGGTGGTGAGACACTGGCACAGGTTGCCCAGGGAGGTTGTGGCTGCTCCCTCCCTGGAGGTGTTCAAGGCCAGGTTGGACGAGGCCTTGAGTGACCTGTACTAGTGGGAGGTGTCCCTGCCTATGGCAGGGGGTTGGAACTAGATGATCCTTGAGGTCCCTTCCAACCTTACCATTCTATGACTCTGTGTTCTGGCACGATCATAGAATCATGATTGTTCTTATGTTCTTCCTTTCCCACAGTTTATAGCATTGGATTTTTATTTATTTAATTTGTTTGGAAGCAGAAAGCTGCAGGAAATCTCATGTAAATAACTGTTCTGTGCCTTAAGCCTCCCAGATCATAGGTTGAGCTGATTTGAGCCAGTTTGCTAAGGCTGCTATATGTGCATATCTGTAGTTCCATAAATTCTGTGCACTCATCTACAAAGACCGAATGACTGGATACTGAATTTAAAGTCAGAGGTTGTTCAGCAAGTACAGACACTTTGTATAATGGTGGGTTTTTTTCCAGCAAAAGCAGCCTATAGGTCTTCTCAGATCAGTATTGGTATATGAAATGATAGCAGAGCAGGCATAGTGCTGTTGGAATAAGGATTGAAAAAAACCTGTTAAGACCAATGTTGATATAGATGTGCTGAAGCTTAACTAGTGCTGTTACTGGTCTATCACCTGTACCTGAAGAAGAATTCTCATTTAAAGCCATCTTTGATTATGTAAAAAGTTAAAATGTACTTGGTTAATATTTCGAAGATTTGTTTTTTTTTCAGAACTCCAAGACTCAAGTTGATTGGAGAATTTTAATGCTCCCTAACATCACGTTGCAACATACTTGAAAACAGTTTGGTCTTAGCCTTGATGTAAATGTTTTAAGGATGATGCTGCAGTGAATGAGGATGATAGCCCTCATGTTTTAAAGTTTAAACACAGCTGTCTGCTGCTGGTTTTGAGAAGTGGCAGTTATCATAGTTTAGGCTGGAGGAATGTTGGAAGCTAGAGGCTAACATCCTCTTGAATGGTTCAGGTGCTGCAGTCGAGGGAATACTTTCAACTCTGTTTTTGTGAAGGACTGTACTTTATCCCCTTAAAAATCTAGTTGTTGTGGAAAAAAATGGAATTTAGTCCTTTGTTTTTTTCTCTTTCCCTTATTAATAAAAATCATAACATGTAGGAAACATGCAATTACATTTCTCCAGATTGTGTATATCACTTGGAATTTTCAAGTTATTTGCTTTTGCTATAGTGCCCAGACATTCATTCTATTATTTTATGTATTCTCCATCTCCAGATACTTGCTGGAACAAGACTTTCCAGGCATGCGGATTGGTCCTGAGCCCACCACCGATTCCTTCATTGCTGTGATGTATGGAGAATCAGAAGGAAATGTTCCTGGCAATGCCTTAGTTGTCGATCCTAAGAAACCATTCCGCAAACTCAGCCGCTTTGGAAACGCTTTCCTGAACAGGTGAGATCTGTTTGCTTGCTGTCTTTTTGCTTTTTATGTTTAAATTTCTACTAGATGCCATCTTAAGCGTCAGTGTGCTTTTTTTACTATATTTTTCCTGCTGTATTTGTTTTGAAAAGCACAGAGTACAAGCAGGAGAGGTGGCAGTTCAAGGTAATTGGAAAAAATACAAAAGCAGTACTAGGTGGACAGTAGCACAGAGATATTCAGTTAACTGAACAGAAAAATCGTTGTTAAAACGAGTTTACAGAAGATTACTGAAATGCTCCTCCAGCTCACTTCTTTGTAAGGCATTGCACCAGCTGGAACTCTGGATCANCCTATGAGTGAAGTAGACATCACCATTGTTTCCTTTTCACAGCCTATAATTCTCTCTATTAAAATATTCCAATTAACCTTAAACCAGCACAAAGCCTTAGTGTAGCTCTTCAAACTTGTGAATTGCTGGGACATGTAAAAAGGCCTGCCAGAATGGAGAGTGTTTGGATATGCCTACTGGATAAATGTGTATGCAAGCTGTTGAGTGTTTCATTTTTAGTAGCTGATCATCAAGCAGTTGCACAGATCACAGCATTAGCTTCTGGATAGCTGTTGTGTATTTGCAAAAAAAAAAAAAAATAGAAAAAAAAAAAGAAAAAAAAAAAAAAATAGAAAAAAAAAAAGAAAAAAAAAAAAAAATAGAAAAAAAAAAAGAAAAAAAAAAAAAAATAGAAAAAAAAAAAGAAAAAAAAAAAAAAATAGAAAAAAAAAAAGAAAAAAAAAAAAAAATAGAAAAAAAAAAAGAAAAAAAAAAAAAAATAGAAAAAAAAAAAGAAAAAAAAAAAAAAATAGAAAAAAAAAAAGAAAAAAAAAAAAAAATAGAAAAAAAAAAAGAAAAAAAAAAAAAAATAGAAAAAAAAAAAGAAAAAAAAAAAAAAATAGAAAAAAAAAAAGAAAAAAAAAAAAAAATAGAAAAAAAAAAAGAAAAAAAAAAAAAAATAGAAAAAAAAAAAGAAAAAAAAAAAAAAGAGGAGGAAAAAAAACCCCCTAACTATTTTCCCTTTGGTGCTGTCTTGTTCCTTTTCACTGGTCTCACTAGAANAAAAAAAAACCAGGAAGAGTTCAGGGGCTGTGAATATTGCTGTAGGTAATGCAAGTAGCAGGCTGAATATTTCCATTTAAAAGTTATTAATAACTTTGTTCAGATTGTATGAGTTATCACTTTGTTTTCTTCCTGTATTTGGTGGTAGCTTGACATGGAGGCCTTGCTTTGCAAGCCAGTTAATCTAAATTGGTTCTCTTTTAACAATAAACTTTCCTGTTTGGCTGATAAACACTGGCAAATGTGTTAAAAGTTCGTTGTGTACGGCCTTATCTCTTGCTGCACTTATTCAGAGAAGAAAGTTTATAGCTGCATATAAGTTGGCTTGGGTGTTACTTTGCTGTGAGATTAGAATATGTGCTGTGGGAAGCTGTAATCAAGTCCTATTTTACATAATAATTTTGTGGTCCAAGATTCCTTTCTGTGAGATTTACTTCTTGACCTCCAGATCACTACTGTGTTTTTCTCTCTTCACCATTGTGGTCTCTATGAAAAGAGAAAATAATTATACTGTAAATAATATTTTGTGCAATATTCAAATATTTACACAGAGCATGTAGTAATGCTATGTGCTTAATGAATGAATGGTATACATATCATTTTTTGGCTAAATCATCTGTTTAGCTAGTTGGAGGCTTATGCAAGCAAGAATATTTGCTAGCTAAAAAGATTTACATGGGCAGGAACTGACTACATTATTCCAGTTCTTTTCATGATTGTGGTTATTGTATTGCAGTGCCGTGGGCAACCTCATCTTCCTCAACAGTCACGTTTGCCACTTAATTTTGCTGTAGAGACCTAGGTGCTTGTATCTCCTAGCATCACCCTCAGTTTGCCACTCTGATCATACTGCTGCGTTCTCAAAACTTGTCAACTCTTTTCTCTTTCCTGCTTCAGCTAGATGGAAATGTCTCAGGCTTCAGGGCAGTATTTTTTGAGTATATTCCCCCTGTTCTTTCCTGCAGTCGTTCTAGCTATTTTATTTTGCCTTTTCTCATTTGCCTTGCTGACAGCCCTTTATTCTCAATGTTGCATTTTCCACTCCTGACTTAATATATTTTTCTCTGCTCCCTCCCCTTTGCCCCCACTTAAAATTATTTCACAGTCCTAGTATATGTACCCTGAAAGGAAACAGTGGCTGAGGTAATGGAGAAACCTAAACCCAAACAGGAACACAGTGCACAATCAAGGATTGTACTTACTAATCAGCTACATTAGTTGATTAATGTTACTTGCCTCCTTTTTTTTCTCCATGACTCCTCCTTATTTCCCTCTATATCTCAGTGCTTATGGTAGGTATGTCTGTAAGGGTCCTGAATGTAGAAACTTGTATTTTATTTCTTCTATGTACTTTAAGGACAGCTGGAGAGGAAGGGATGGGGATGGGACCTAGTGTGCTCTTGGATGTTGGTGAAAATAAGTGAGAAAATACATAGTCCTATTCTATTGGATATCTGAATGGACAAAAAAAGGAGTATAAATTCTTACTAGAGTCTTTGAGTGATCCAAAGTTAATGTAAAAAAGAAATAAAATCACAGATGATTACAATCAACAATATAATTTACTTTAGCAAGAATTGTCTAACATTTCTGGTTTCCTTTAACAGGAGCTCTGTAATAATATGAAAAACGTGACGGTATCAAAAGTCTGCTGTGTCATAAGCAGTTATGATAATCTTAGCTATTTTTATAAAGCTTTTTTTTTTTAAAGATCTGGTGTCATCAGGGTAGTCTGTGGTTTTACTTTCTATGTAGCAGAACTTAAAAATCACACTTCATTACATGTCACGTAAGAAATAACGATTCAGAATCAGATCTTAGTGTCAAAAGCAATATTCATACACAATTTACCATTACAGTTTTGAGTTGTCTGAACTATTAGTTTGATGTTTGAATTTTAACCCATCTGTTGTCTTTAAATTATGGATATATTCTAAAAGCTACAGCCAGTTAGTTACAAATTTAGCCTTCTCTTTCATATCCTTTTGCTCTATATTGTCCTTCTCCTTTTGCCACTAATGACTGCTGCAAAGACTGCAATGTCTTTCCATTTTAAAGATCTGTAGTTCTCTGTTGTCTTGTACAGGCTTTTCCAGCTGTCCCAGTTTGGGTGATGTGCAAGTCAAAATACTGTTGTATTGTTCAGTTGACGTAATGGTGCTTGTTGTCTTGTAAGACAGGCCTAGAAACATCCCAGTGAGATTCAAAAAATGCTGAGCTTTCTAAAGTGAAATTGTGATTTTAAATATATATATNTTTTTTTTTTTAAAGAGGAAAACTCAGTCCTTATACTGTTCCAACCTCCTGAAAGCTACTTCATGCTGTACATGCTAGTGATGCATACTTTTGTAATGTTTGATGTGGATGAATGTAATTTCTTTGTCGCTTACAGGATGGCCCATATGCTTCCACAAAATATGTTTGCTTTAACATAGCGTCTCCTTAAAGTTTCAGAGAACTCAAAAATGTTATTTTATTCAGAACTACTTCACTGCTTATTCAAGGGTGTCTCTTAAGCTAGTAGAAAATTAGACTCAGAGGATGAGTTTACTGCAGATATGCAATATTTTCTATACCTGGTAGTCCGCTAGAAACAAACATAACAACAAAAACCAACTAAAGAAACAAAAGTAGCAAAGAAAACCCCAGCACAACAAAATAAACACACAAAAACCCTACCCCCAAACCAAACAAACAATCATAAAAACCCACCCCCCAAAAAAACCCAACCAATCATCCAACACTCCCCCCCAAACCAAAACAGTATAGTGTCCTTGTCCTAAGGTTTTTACCAAGCCTGCTGTTTCCTTATCCCATCTTGGGTTTCAGGTAGTGGTGTAGCTGATCCTGCTGTTTGTCATACCCAAGAAGGGACGCTGTGTGCTTTTGTTCCAGACTCATTATTACAGAGTCACCTGAAAAACAAGGTGGTTTGAGATGCAAGGACATTTTTTAATTCCTGATTTTTTTTTTTCCTTTGAATGATCTGGTTTGTTATCTGCCCAGCAACGGCTTCCTAAATTTATATATCTTATATTTTGCATCTGATATTTGACTGCCTGAGTTAGGTCTTAAAGTACTTTGTTGACCTTGGCACAGTTAAAATTTGCTGTGGTATCCTATTTTTTGAGCAAATGTGCATTCTAAAGTGATGGGTTAGCACAGGGTGGCCATTTTACAGCTTGAGCCTGCAGCTTAATCCAGTGCTAGCTTGCTTCTGGGAAGCCTCACAGGAGGAGGGTAGGTTACATTGTGTGCTTCTTAGTACAGTCTTCAGCTGCTACTCGATAAGAAGATTAAATTCTTATGCAGATCTCTTAAAGGCAGTTTATGATGACGGGAGGTGAAGGTCTCCAGCAATGAACTGTCCCATAAGCATCAGAGGAGCTTCAACTTAACAGAGTGTTCTGCACAATTTTCAGAGTCCTCATGAATTATTTAGTTTTCATAATGCCACCATTGAATTTGTCTGCCTTCACTGAGGCAGGAGGCTATTGTTTAGAGCTCACTGTGTGTAATTTGAACTCTTGCTTCTGGCAGTGTGAAAGCTTTTGTTCGGTTTGTGGGAGGAATACTGTTGGTTTCAGTCCTCTGCAAGCCCCACCTAAGGAGGGTAGTTAGAGACAGGGACAGCTCAAATGCTGCTGGAGCAGGTGAGAAAGGAACTTGCCAGTAACTGGAATGTAGAAGTATCATCAGTACAGCTTTTGGCATGCTTCTCTTTTCTTTTGAATTTCTTTGAATTTGGGAAGAAGCTGAAGTGCATGAAGAGCTGTTGCTTTTGTATACTGATTGGTTCATAGACATGCATGGCCCATGTTGACAGCTCTTGCAAAATCCAGAATTTTATCAGCACCTAGACACAGGGGTATAGATGGTTTTCCTGTGTTTTCCTTTTTATGAGAAGTTCTCTGTTGATGTTTTGTTTCCTTAAGCAGGTGTGGTTAACACAGGGGCTCCTTAGGACTTCAGAAACTTTTTTCAGAAGATCTTTCTTGAATCTTTCTAAAAGGAGATGCATAAAGGGAAGCTCTCAAGGAACAGTCTACGTGTAAACTAGAGCTATTGTTAAATGGTTTTTTTCTCTCCTCCTTTCCTTCAGGTTCATGTGTTCTCAGTTACCTAACCAGGTGCTGAAGAGCATCAGTATCATCGACAGCCCTGGCATTCTTTCTGGAGAGAAGCAGCGCATCAGCAGAGGTGAGATGCAGAGCTTGCAATTAACTGAGCTCACTATTTTAATTGCACTGCACAAGTCATCATCCTAATGTGTTTGGAGCCTGTTTTAGTGGTATTGAGTGGTGATGTGTCCCAAACTTTATTACTACGTGACCTACTAAACTCACGCTTCACAGCTGGGTGTAGAGTGTGAAATTGTTTTGTCTTGAAAACTGTCATCCTGCTGCTGTGGCTGCAAATGGCTATGATTGCATGGTCTTTTGACTAATTAGTTCCTTGACACTCCTGAGAAACTAGTGATGAATAGACTCTTTGTCGTAGTTTGAGGGGTCCCAGGTTCCCCTAAGAAAACTACAGAGACTAAGACACCAAGACCCGTCCCAGGGGATGGATCTGGGCATCCCAGGATGTTGTAATATTGTTATTCCATTCTGTTTTCTGGTATCACAGCTTATAAGCCAGTGCCTGGCTGATACCGCTCTCTATCCCTTCTCTCCTCCCTTCACATCTCTCCCCAGGCAGAGCACGTGTGGGAGATGGCTTCTAGCTGAAAGGGAATTTTGAGCTGCATTGTGCAGCCTTCTGAGGCCTTGTAGGCCTAAGAAGATGGGGAGGGGAGGGACAGTTATGGCCTACTCTTAGGCCTGCCAAGGGTGGAACTGATGGAGGATTCTAGATGGCCTTAGCTTGTGGCTGTATCCATTCTACTTGACTGCCTTTTGTATATATGCACCTGTAAATAGAATCTCACTTTAAACTTCCAATCAGTGTGCACTATCTCTAAGATTGCAGAGTGCAGTCACTCTCTAAAAGGAGTAAGAGTCACCTCTGTCGTCCGGTTCTGGGTAGCTCATGGCCTCCGACTATGACACTCTTGTATATACTATAGAAGTTTATGAATGATGTTGCATAACAGCTATAGCTCTTCAAGCTGGTCACATTTAAAAACTGAGGTGCTTTTTATGTAGACACAGCTGTTAGCTTCTTAAAGTTCTTCTTAAAGTTGCTCAGTCATGCCATAATGTAATTTTTGGTCAAAAGAGTTAAGGTAGCAGGAGGAAGAGGGAATGAGAATATTTTTAATAAAATGAAATTTCTGCCAAGAACTGGATCTTGGTTTTAGCATGCTGTTTAAGGAATTAGCTTGTCTTTGAAAAGATGTTAAGCCACCATAATGTTAATAACTTTCTTCCTTGTTTCCTTCAGCTGTATTTAAGTGCGCCTTGGAGATTTCTGTGGAGTTGTAATTGGTAGTGAGTGATTTAGTGTGTGGCTTATACTGCCCTTTGTTTTCAGACCTTTGCTTAGGAAATGGAAACTTGTGTGTTTCATGTCTGTGGAAGGGGAAATAATCAGTTCTTTAACATGTCACACCTGGGGTGTTCTGAGAAAATTCTGGAATGAACACAATATATGGCAACTGTGTAGCCATGGTCTTAACTCGACTCCAAAGAGTCCTTTTTGGAACTGTAATCTAAATTGTGCTTGCTTAGTAAACTAGTCTACTGGATGCTTTTGGATTCTTTGTTCAGTGACAGAATGTGTGACATTCATCATAGGAATAGACCTGCACTCTCCTAAATGGGATACCTTGGGGAACTAGTAGCAATGAACAGCATTGAGTGTTCTACATCTGTGCAATGAAAGACTTGAAAGTTGTGAAACCAGAAGACTAAATCAAGTACTGAATGTTGCCACTCATTTCAAGGCAGAAATAGCAAACTGTGTAAATAATGATCTTTAGTTCTGAGTAATCTCATAAGATGTCCACAAAATATATGTCTCAGTTTACACAGTCTAAGGAAGTGAAATGTGGTCTTAATTCTCTCTCTGTTTCTCCATTGTGGATTCGGATTCCAGCTTTCTTTTTTTCACCACTAATTAAAACTAGGCACATCATCTCTGCTTGTTATATCAAGGGAGAGTGTTACAAGGCAGCATTCAATTATCTTTTGCCACTTTCTTAACAGTGTGGAAGTGAACGTGAAATAAGCAGAAAGCTAGAGCATCACATTAACATGCCACTGAAGACGTGAGCAGTGTTGTAACAAAATTCAACACCATTAGGGATTGCTGTGGAAGTGCCAGAGATGAGTTGCCTAAAGGACCATGGCTCTTCACTGCCATCTAGAATTGCTCTTGTGACTTAACGAAACATACAACTGTTGTTCTTTTTTTGTTCAGAAACTCCTTTTCTTGATGGTATGTGCCTTATCAATTTCTCTTATGGGCTAGCTGGACCACCCTTTGGTATGGTAGACTTTCAAAGAAGTTGACAGTGCTCAGTGGTAACCTCAAACTCTTACCTCTCAAGAGGCTTTCATTTGATTATATTAGACGCTNTGATGATCTTTGAGGTCTCTTCCAACCTTGGTGATACTGTGATATCATATTTATTTTTGTCTTTTAAGGGTTGTCTTGAATATGTAACTTGGCATAGCTCTTTTACCACCATCATGTTTCTCCTGTATGCTGTTTAGCTCTCACCAGTGTAGTTGTAGCACAAATAAGGTTTTGGGAGACAGCTTTGGAGCACTCTTCTCTTTGTGCCCCAGGCATGCAGGGCAAGATTTAAGGTTTCATGTACTTGAAACATAGCCATCAGCATACGTGAAGTATCTGCAAGTCACTGTATAGACATATTGTATGCATTAATGAGGCAGCAGTACTGTCTTTGTCCATGTCCTTATTGCAGAGTCAGATACATCTCCTGTATGACATCTGGGCTGCTTGACAGAACAAGACCTATCTGAGCTGCTGTCCTGGTTTCAGATGGGAGTGTGTTCATTTTCCTCCTAGTAGGTGGTGCAGTGTTGTGTTTTGGATTTAGTGTGGCAATAATGTTGATAATACACTCATGTTGTAGTTGTTGCTAAGTAACACGTCCTAAATTAAGGATTTTTCCATTTCCAGTGCTCTGCTAGTGCCAGATCCACAAGAATATGGAAGGATGCATGGTTAGGACAGCTGACCTGAACTGGCCAAAGGGATATTCCTTGTCATAGGACATCATGCTCAGTATATAAACTGGGGGTAATTGTCTGGGGAAGAGTGGATCACTGCTAGGGCTTTGGTTGGTGAGTGGTGAGCAGCTGCACTATGCATCACTTGTCTGTCTTGGGGTTTATTTCTCTCTTTTTGTTACATCCATTTTCACTGCTGTTATAAAATCTTGTTAATATTATTGCTATTACTGTATTTTATTTTAGTCATTAAGCTGTTCTAATCTCAACTCATGAGTGGTTTTGTTTTGTTTTGTTTTTTTATTATTAATTGCTTTCCCCCATCCCACTAGGGCAAGGAGGAGTGAGTGAGCAGCAGCAGCATGGTGCTGAGCTGCTGACTGGAGTTAAATAAACCATGACACTACCTTCTTGAAGGACTTCCATATATTTATGCTACAAGTCTAATTTAGCACATTTCGAAGTTTGAGTTGTTGCTTAGATTTCTGTTTAAATCACTGCAAATATAAACAGGATTCTCCAAGGTGTGTTCTGCTGGCCCTGAGTGTAACTCTGTCAGAGGATTCTGTTTATACACCTTCAGCCCAAGAATGTTTTTCTTCCCTACAAACTGTTATGGTGTTCCTCGGTTCACTGTTTGAAAAAGCTGTTTCACTGTGGGAACTGCTGTTTCCTTTCACTGTGAAGGTGATTAAAGACATACATAGGGATGCTTTTTCTGTGCTTGCCAGGAAAGCCCTAAATATACAGGATTTCACAATTTTGTATTTCAGAGTCTTCTATAGTTCAGTAAAATTTTTAGGCTTTCCGTTTCTATTTCTCAAACTTCTCATATGAATCTTGCTGCTGTTTTCTAACTAATATATGCAGTTTGAGATTTTTCATAGTTCACTAATGGAATATGGCATTTAATAAGTACAATAAGTATTAGGTGCTTTCTGTTCTGCATATTACTGCTGTCTGGTCATATCCAAGTTATTAAATTACCTTCCTAGAATTTCAGCTGATTTCTGACTTTGGTGAGCAGCAACTTTTCTTGTTGGTTATGTTTTACTGTGTTTGGAAGAATAACATCTCAAGACCTCAGTGTAAAACCTTTGCTTTTTGCTGTTGGTGTTTGTTTTTTGTTTGTGGGTTTTTTTTTTTTTTGTTTTTTTTTTCCCCATTTCCCCATAAGCAAATTCTTAACTACTTACCTACAGATGAATGCAACACTGTGCTGGTTTGAGGGTAATTGGAATATTTTACTGAAAGGAATTAAATCCTTAGCTGTGAGAAGAAAGAAAAACAGTAACAGTAATCTATATCACTCATTCTTCTGCTGAGAAGTGCAGCTAGTCAAAATATAGATGACACTCACTTCTCACACTCTTCTGAGTTAGTTCTCAGTTGTTACTCTACTCCTTCACTCTGATGGTCTGTTTCTGTTTTCTGCCTTAACTCTAATCTGACCTAACCCTTTATTTCCTCTAACCTCTTTGTCGTCTTTTTGACATCTTACCTCAGATCTCTCCAGATTTATCACATGAGATATACAGGGATGATCTGGTTATTTCTGAAGGGAGGGAAAGGGCAGGGGGGAGAGGTTTGAGTCAGGATCCTTCTGGCAGTCTGATTGTTTTGGAGGGAATTTGTGTTTCTGTGCTATTTTTAACTTGTATATAACTGTATGTTGTGTATATACATATGTAAATTGTACTAGGCTGTAAATATAGCTTCATTCCTTAACTTCCAGCCAGCTGAGTCTAGTCTGGTGATTTCATTGTGTGTGGGGGCAGGTAACTCCCAAACCATCACAAACACTTGCATAATTTGGCAGATATTACTAGGAGTGAGATGAAGCCTTCTGAGACCAACAAAGCAATGAACTTGATGCCATGGTTTAGTTAATTAGAAGGTGTTAGGTAATAGATTGGGCTTGATGATCTTGAAGTTCTTTTCCAACCTGGTTAATTCTGTGAAAAGAGACTGTTAAAATACAGGATATGCAGTAGTTCTTCCTAGCAAGTTTTATTTATAACTCTGGAATGCATCCAGGCTACGGATGAAGGAGGTGATTGCTTTATGAGGGGTCAAAAATACACGCACAGTGCAACATTCAAAGCTGTCTGCCTTTCCCCATCTTACCACTCTTCTTGTCATTGGGAGGATGTGCCAGAGGCTTCCTGTCTGTCAGTTCAGGGGCTGCATAAGTGGCTGGAGGAGAATACGCAGACATTTGCCAACATTGTCCCCAGGCAGACAGTGACCTTCCCTGTGCTGCCTCTGCAGCATCACCAGTGACGTTCACAAAGCCCATGTCAGACAGAAATGTGCGTATGGACTGCAGGAATTGGAAGGAACAATGGGTGCAGGGACAGGAGGAAGGAGAAGCAGTGTTTGGCAGGGTGTGGGGAGGAACTGCTTTTAGAAAGGGGGAGAGGTTTGGCTCCTGATTGAATGGCATGAAGACAAAGGTTTTGGAAAATATTATAGAAAGCTCAGAGGAAATGGAGGTTGGCTTACATTTTTAGAACTGGGGTTACTTAAATACAGGTAATTTCCTCAGTTCAATCTGGCTTGTGACAATATAGCTGTGGGTTAAGCAAGGTGATGTATATAGGTGCAGCACTGTGTCAGGCTTTCTCTGACTGTATATTCTCTTTAGGGTTAGTTTAACAGGAGTGTAGAAAGAGTAATACTTAGGAATGCTGGACTGAAACAGACTTCCAGTACAATAACTGAAGCTTCCACCTTGTACAGCAAGTGCATCTTCCAATGTGAGACTGACCTCCATTTGAAAAAATGTGAAGGTTAGATGCTTACTTATGGCAAAGCATTAGAAGAAGAGCAGACTGGGCAGAACATGCTCTTGTCCACATCCAAATTGTGTTGTAGCCTTGCTTGTATGGTGCTTGGCACTGGCAATTGGGGTCCGGTCAGCACTCTCCCTTGCCCTAATCGATCTGGTATGTGGGTACAGTTCTCTAAGCTTGGAGACTCCTCATTGCAACAGTCATCCCAGAGGCACACCTCTTCTGCTGTGCTGGTAACACCAGCCCCAGGGGTGGAAGAACTGGACACTCAGGCTGCCTGTGTTTGCAGAGGATGGGTGGGGCCCATCAAACCTCCCTTATTGTTTTCTGAATTGCAAAAGCTTTGGGAGATGGGCAAATCGGAAATTACTTATCTTTGGAGCAGGAGGAGAAGCCTGCTGCTTGTTTAAAACTTTATTACTAACTTGTTTAAATTTTTATTACTAACTGTCACAGAAAAATGACCTGTGCTCATACTGCACAATTGCACAGCTCTATCTTTGAATGTGGCTAGTGGCTGTCATGCACTGACCTGGTGCTTTGCCCAGTGTCAATGACATGAGAACTCATGACCATTCCTCACATCAGTGTTTCCAGGGCTAGTAACTACATGCAGTTTTTCATCTCTTCCACGTTGTTCCATGTTCTCAGTGGTTTCAGCTCAGCCCATTACTGATGCTCATCAGTTATGACTGTTTAGAGGCACCAGCTTACTTCTTTCCTGCAGCTTGAAACAAGCTCAAACTCTGCAGTGTTTGCTGCTGGTGGATTGCTGCTTCCCTTTGCCCCTTAGCTGGGTACAAGGGTGCCTTGTGACTTTGTAATATACATTGCAAGTATGTGTTTTACCTGGTGAGACATAGATTCCCAGGCTGGATATAATTGCTGACATAAGTTATTAGAATAAACCTTTGAAGAGATAGCAACAGTAGAGCAGCAGGAGGCTGAGAAGGATCCACACTAAATTTTCTTGGTCAGGTTTTCCAAACTGCTCAGTGTTGACCTAATATTACTTGACTTTGAAAGCCCTAATCCACACACGTAATGTATATGATGGGATCCTGAATGTGTCATGTCTCAGTGCTGTTTTGTGTTTTCTTTCAAGATCATTGCTTTGACCAGTGGGTTAGATATGCATTTTGTTCTTCGTGGGGACAGGGTGGAGGAATCATTAAATCAACCATGTGTAACCTTTGGCTGAAATATTTAACCATATATCACTTCTCTGTAGTTTAGATCCACTCTAATGTGTAACCACTGCATCTGTATATAAAACAGATCAACTTCTAAGGATAATCTTTCATTAAAATTGATAACTTCAAGTCTTTTCTCTTACCAAGCCTCAACAAGCAGACTTTTTTTCTCAAAGCAAATGCTTGATTAGTATTTAAATAATACTTAAATTTATTGCTATTTAACATACACTTGTTGACTGTACAATTGCTTTTGCAGTTCAACATCCATCTGATGTGTGGTAGGAATGCATATATTTATTTAACAAACCTTATAACTCACATTCTCACATACCTATTTGTAGAAAATTTAATAACTTTAACTTGCTTCATTTTACAATTGTGTATTTAATTTCAAGCCTATTTCTTTCTACAGGAGTGAAATTGGAACAAGTTATTGCATAGGTCAGGTTGTGACTATGTTGTGGCATGCAGGTGACAGAAGATCTCACTTTTCCCTTTCTTTCCTGCTAAATTTTTATAAAGAAATTATTCATACTGGTTTTGATTAGCTTGTTAGTGGAAAGTGAGAAGAGTGTTCTTCCAGTGTGTTTTGTGCAGATTTCTTCCTTGTTCTGTCTTTTGTCTTATGTTCAGCCCTTCAGGAACTGATCACAGGCAAGAACATATGTGAGCACCAGAGCAGAGTTACTTGGGAAGGGACCAGATTTTGTGTTCCTTACAAAATAATCCCCTTAATGGAAATGATTACACTGGCTTTTTTCATATAGCCAGTTAATGAGTCTGACCTGCATCCTTTTGGATCCTAACACAAAGTCCTCTCCTTTCAGTTTGATATCTCTCTGCTGGATTTCTAGTAAAATTTTATGATCTCTGTTTGGAGAGAGTGGTGGGGTCAGGAAAGATGGGTAAATGGGGACTCTTTTTTTTACTATTAACTAGAAATTCTGAATTTCCTATTTGTAATTTTTAAACAAAAGATGAAAGCCTTGGGTTTTTTCCTGTGTTGCTAAACATGCACGAGTATGCTCCATGACAAATGTGGAGTTTACATTTTTTCCTATTACTTCTGTGTATGCCTCCTGGTTTTGATGTTGGCCCTAGACAGGTTCTACTGGAAAGCAAAAAAAAAAACCCTTTCCTTTTGAGTTCTTTCTTAAAGACCAAAAGTAATGACTTGACTGAACCATCACTGTCTTAAAAGCTAAACAACTTTACAATGTCCCCATACCCTGTAATTTCCTCTGTTTCAAAGGTGTTAGGGTGCATGAAGAGTGGTGAAGAGTGTTTTGCTTGTATCTGGAGCAGGTGTATGAAGGGTTTGGATAATTGGCTCATCTATGAGTAGGCTAAGTAGTTTTTCTTTGCTGAGGGATTGGAGCTTAAAAGGCTTATCTTGCACAGCTGGGAAATGACCAAAGATTACTTGTGGAGCTTCCCTATGGTAACCCAGCTTTCTTTGCTCCTGGTGTTTAAATGTATGCTGCTAGGGGCAAACTTGCTGATTCTGTTGGGGTTACTTGCATTTTGACTTCCCTCTTTTAGATCCAATTTCTTTCCAAGCAGAAGAGAAGGGTTGAAACGTTGGCTTCCAGCTCATACCCCACCATTCCTTATTCAAACAAGATGAGTCACATCCCCACCAAGCCCAGTGCCACATCACTAGTGGTGACTCTGCGGATTATGTGTGTCACTTCTGAGTAAGGAGATCCTGAGCATTGCTTGTTGTGTGGTAACACCTGTACTTAGAAAACTGTTCAGATGAGTGCTATGAATAGGCTTTCCTTCAGAACATCAAAAAGTTTGTTTCAGGTGATCAGAAAGGTGACTGCACATGTTCTGGAACTTGGCGTGTCCCCAAAGCCATCAGCAATGTAGGCATATTAGTTGTAAGCTGTACACTGTGACAGGAATACCAGCAAGTGTGATGTGAGGAGACGAGTTTGGAAGTTTGTTTTAAAATCCAAGTTACTGACATACTCTGGAGTGCTGCACCTGAGCTGTTTGACTTGTCCATGCAGATAGGCAGTGCTACCAAAGTGGACACTCTTAACAGTGATGAAGAAAGCTTATGATAAGAGCCCCACAGACCTACTTAGCTTGGGCACTCTGCTGGAGCCAAAATATGTGGCTGTGAGACAGCAACTCACAGCAGCACAAAAGATAGTGACGTAGGATGTGGATGGCAAGGTTGAAGGAAGGGCAGTAATAAAATGAAAAGTCAGTAATGATGAGACTGGTCTAAGGAAATGTAGGGTACGGTTGTCCTGACCTCATTGTCCACAAATACTCTCTTCTAGGTGATCCATATCTTCTTTTTCCCCAGGGAGATGCTGCAATCCTCTTGTTCTCTATCCCCATCTTTAAACCTTCTCTGAGTCCCTCTTTTCTGAATGTAGGACTTCAATTTTGTATTCTTCCTTTAGGCTATGACTTCTGCCAAGTTCTCCAGTGGTTTGCTGAGAGGGTCGACCGCATCATCCTGCTTTTTGATGCCCATAAGCTGGATATATCGGATGAGTTTTCAGAGGCTATTAAGTCATTCCGAGGCCAGGATGACAAGATTCGAGTGGTGCTTAATAAGGCTGACCAAGTGGACACACAGCAGCTGATGAGGGTCTACGGTGCTCTCATGTGGTCCCTGGGAAAGGTGATCAACACTCCAGAGGTGCTGCGGGTCTACATCGGCTCCTTCTGGGCCCACCCACTCCGAAACACAGATAATCGAAGGCTCTTTGAGGCAGAGGCACAGGATCTTTTCAAAGATATCCAGAGTCTCCCACAGAAGGCTGCTGTGAGGAAACTCAATGATCTAATTAAGAGGGCAAGACTTGCAAAGGTAAGAAAAGATAAAAACCCTAAATTACTGAAATGAGCAGTCTTCTGCTGTCTCTTTCAGTGTGCTCTTTCTCGCTCTTCCCAGTTTTTCTCTGCCTATAGATTGTGTAGGTTTTAGCAAATGGGTTGAATTGTAAGTTTTTCAAGGAAGATGTAGCCAGTTGGGATGTAGAAGCAGCAAGTGGGAGGACATTGAAACTTGTGCTGGAATGCCCCCCTAACTTCAGAGAAGGAATTTGATCCTTTTTAGGCCCATAAAGTTATTGTTTGCTTGGGAGGGGAGTAACTTTTAAATTTTTTTTTTTTTAAACTGTACAGCAAGGTAATGTTACTCTTTGAAGGTAAACCACCTCTTTTTTTTTTTTTAACAGTAACTGGTATGTAGAGAACACTTTTTTAAAAGTAAAGGGGGAGGTGGCAAAAAAACTCCAAAAACATGAAAGTATTTTTATCTTTTGGCATATTAATGCCTTCATGAATTGTTGTCAACCAGATGCTGTGGAAAAAAAACTTTAAATACATTTATGTTATACCCTGGAACACATGACTGATTAAAAGCCTCATTCTTGGCAAAGCACAGATCCTGATGAATTGGAGAGGTGCTTGTCCATTAGATTGAGACTGTTGAGCATCTCAGAGTCAGCAGTCAGAGAGACACTTGGGTGGTACAGGCTTCGTGCATTACATGCAGAAGAAGCCATTTCTTGTTACCCAGGAGCATGAGTTGTGTGCCCCACTGTAGGTAGTCCCTGTCACTGCTCCCATTGCTTTCAGCTTTGGTGGAGCACTGCTTTGAGTCACCAGCCAGTGTGCATGAACAAGCTGCATGTGACAAGGCTGCGACTGTCTACAGCTGACTGTTGAAACCTGTGCAAGTTTTTTAATAGGTCTCTGGTTATCTTTAATGAATTAGTGGTTGTCACTTTAAAGCTTTGTGAATTACCACCAAGTTTGAAGTATGTATTTGTAAAACCTTCTGGTTATATTCCACACTAATCTTCAGAGCAATGTTTGCCTCATCTGTGCTTTCTTCTCACAGCCTGACTAGAATAAGCTTTGGTTGCAGTCTGAAATATTTCTTTGTCTGTTTCTCTGACTCTGCAGTCTGTGGGTTTTTTGTTTGTTTGTTTGTTTTTTGGTTTGGGGGCTTTTTTGGGTGTTTTGAAGGAGGGGGGCTGTTGTTTGATTTTTTTGAGTATTTTGGGGGGTTTTGGGTTTGTTTTTTTTGTTGGTTGTGGTTAGTGTAGCACTGGAGCTGCTGTTAGAATAATAGTTACAAGCACTGTGTAACAGTTGATATTTTAAAAATCCCATTTAAAATCATGTTCCTGATGATGCTGTGTTAAAAGATGCTGTGATCTCAGTCCGTTTTGTGGATGTTGTTGGCAGCTTTCTGCTTTCAGTTGTTACATTCGTTTTGGAGGTAAAAGTATCACACTGTCTTTAGGTGTTCTGATGTAACATAAAATAAAACCAGAATACAAAATACAGTGCTCTAAGGGCATGCTAGTTACTAGACAGCTGTGGAAGGGAAATAAACTGTTTGTCTGTAGGGAAGCAGCAGTGTAATCTCTCCAGTGTCATCCAGTGTTGTCTGTTTTCCAGACTGAACTTAAAGTACTAACACTCAAAAATGTATTTTCTACAACATTGCATGGTATGTTTTGTTTTGGTTTTCCTATTTCTATGCCACTCTGTTCTTAATCTCATTTCAAACATGTACAGTAACCAAAAACAAAGGCAAGCTGTTAACTTGCTGTCAAATTTGGGCATCAAGCTTTTTTTCTTTAAGTCCTGTGACTCACCATCACATATTGAAGATGGGAACTGCTCTTATCTACAAGGAACACATGTGCTTACTGGCAGACCTTAGGCTGCCTAGCATACACATTTGCAACTTAGTGCTTGTGAAATATAAACATACTTTTCTCATGTTGCTAAGTAGTATTTTAAACATAAGATCCATAACGTTGCTTACAATTATTTCTAAACTCTCCTAGAAATACATTTTTAAATCAGTTGTGAAATTTTGGAGAAATATTCCTATCTCTCCTATTTGAAAATGTTGTGGTTTTATGCAGAAACAGTTTCTTGATGCTGTTTTTCTTCTCCTCAGCAGAAATTTAAAATTATCCACAGTTAAAATGCATTCTTTTAGATATGAGGAAACAACATTGTGTGAAAGTTGTTATTTTAAGAGGTGTAAATAAAATCTGGTTACTTAACCTTTCTTTTAAGAACAAAGAGATATTAATTTTCCAGTAAGCCTCCTAAATAAATAAGGAAAGGAGTGGGAGAGCACTTCCTCTGTACAGATGGTGTAAGGTTTGTACTGTAAGGCACATTCTGTTGTGTTTTGCACCACATCTACATAGTCACTTTTTACTGCTGATGCTTTTTTGTGGTAGTGTCTTCCTACAGTCTTCAAAAGTTCAGCTTTTTACTGCTCAACGGTTTGATAGACATCTCTTAATGTTGATTGGGGTGTTTTCCCCTCTGTGTGAGAGAATTATAACTACTGTTTTAGAAACAGCTGCAACCTTTTTTAATTAAGAAGGGCCTGAGTTCTGTAAAGATTTCCCCAGTTGTGGAGGTCATTTAACTTCAGTAAATAGGTGGGAGTGCAGTGTCACTTCAATTAGAAAAGCCCTTAAGGATGGTATACTTGGATTACTTACGGCATTATCCCACTGCTTGCCACAATAAGTGCAAGGCAAATCAAGTTACAAATCTCCACCAGTGGAACAGATGGGCCAGTATGGTTGGCACTCTGTGTTTGAACAATACATGTGCTGTCAGAACATGGTTTGGGGGCCTTCATTTTTCTTTCACTGTTGGTACTGATAACATCCTACCATACCTCTCCTTAAACTGCGTGTGTATTTCTTTTCAATGTGCTTACTTTCTCTCTGTCCCTCAAGGGAATGCTGAAAGCAGCAAAAGCTAGTTGGTAACTATTCATGTAAATGTGAAATTCCAGAAACAATTGTTAATAATATCTTATCCCTGAGCTGACTTAGGGAAATGTATTATTTCTGTTTCTTTTTATGAGCTGGGTGAAGAACACCAGTGTTAAGTGTAGATAAACAGTAGTCTTGATTTCAGTTTTACTTCTTCTTAGGTTCATGCTTATATCATCAGCTATCTGAAAAAAGAAATGCCTTCTGTATTTGGAAAAGAGAACAAGAAGAAGGAACTAATCAACAGATTACCAGAGATCTATGTCCAACTGCAAAGGGAATACCATATCTCAGCGGGAGACTTCCCTGAAGTTAAGAAAATGCAGGTAAGATGATAGCTTACACTTCCACTGAAATAATTCTAATTTTCCAGTAGGATTGCCAAATTGGAAAAGATAGGACATTATGTCTTAGCATTATTCTTCAGGGTGAAGTGACAATCACGTGTCTGTTACGGGGTTAGTTTGACTCGCAGTAGTGCAGGGCTACAAAAATTGCCATAGGGAATGAGACCTTCTGTGCCTTTAGTCAATAACTGATCCCTCATGGCAGATAGGACTAGAGGTTTTCTGCAAATAAAATGTCAGTTGACATGAGAGGGTCACATTGGTTTTTTTTTTTTGTACCCTAAATGTGTGTCTTTATATCATATTACTTTTGCGACGCTGTCAAGTACTTGTGTAGGTAAAGGCATCCTTAGGCTAATGTTCATTTGAACTTGACTCTCTCCTTACTCTAATTGGCACTGTCTGAGAGCAAGTAATAAAGGCAATGTGTTACCTGAGAAGTGCAACTTAAAACCTCTCTCTTCTGAAAATTGTCTTTTGTGTTTTTTCCTATTCCTTTGTGTGTGATGAAGGAGAGAGATAGAAGTTCCCAATTTATACTCTTAGTCTCTTGTTTCTCTTTTGAACTTTATGCCATCTTACTACCATTTTTCTGTCACTTTTCCACCTTTTTATTTCTGTTGTCCCATTCGAGGAGAGTTGTTTAGAGAGTACCCTAGGGTAGAACAGCTAATGATATGTTAGCAATACTTTTTGATTTATTCCTTAAGCCTCAATTTGCAGCTTTTGCATCTCAGTCTTCTGGAATGGCCCATGAATTAGAAAATCATGAATCTTGGAAGCTAATGGCTACTATTTGGCTACCTGTGAGTGACGGAGGGAGTTTTCCACGTTGTCACTTACATTCTGACAATTTATGGGTTACACTTACACTGCTAATCACAAAAAGTGATGACTGGCTGATTATCTGCAGGGATGCACAGATTTCTTTTTATGAACTTAAAACATTTGACTTGGGAATTAATTACTGACATGGACGTGGCACTTGGTGCCATGGTCTAGTCTTGAGGTCTGTGGTAGTGGGTTGGACTTGATGATCTTTGAGGTCTCTTCCAACCTTGCTATACTGTGATACTGTGATACTGTGAGACAGCAAAGTATAGATCTCTTTCAGCAAGGTTTTTACAGGCAGGATTGTTGGAAGAGTCTTGTGAGTTAGGCTTTAAAAGGGAGCTGCATGGAAAAATTTTACTCTTTTCCATTGTCACTTTTATTGGTGATGCAATATGAAAGAATAAGAGGTGGTCACTTGTCAATTTGCTTATTGAAACAAAGTTTGGGTGTCACTGTATCAAACTAATAGTGCGTGTCACAAAGCCTTAGCAGCAGATGGCAGCAAATACATATGTGAGGGATCAGTCACCTTTGTAATGAGGAGCAAAATGGTGATAAAAAAGATAGCAGGTTTGACCTTTGCTTTCTAAGATTTATTGCATGCTATAATTTTATACTGATCAGTTGTCATAAGTCAGATGATTGTGTATAAATGTCACTTTAGCAGTGATGGCTGTTGCTTGGTGATTTTCCTCTGAGAAATCCCATTTCTGTGTGTGTGAGCAAAGCCACTTGGCTGTGCTTCAGATTTCTTGAGGTCATGTCATAGCTCTGACATGTTTGGGAGCAGCAACCTGGGATAACTAGATGTGACTTGTTAAAACAGTTCAACACCATTTTGAGAGGGGTTGGGTGGGAAGGGAGGGGTGGTATGTCTTCTTTATCTTTTCTTTTCTTTTCTTTTTTTTTTTTTTTGACAGTTTTCACTGTAGCTGTTTCTTCCCAGATACCATTTTGCATGTAGAAATCATTTAATAATTGCCCAAAGCATTTTTAATTTTCCAGGGCTGTGGTGTAAAACATGCTTAGGCTTGTGTTGGAATATCACATACCACCTAGCTAAACTTCTCACTGAGGTTGGTGGGTGTTACATACAGGAAAACCCAGCAAGGACCATATGACACAGTACCTGGAGTACTGTGTGCAGTTCTGGAGCCCCCAGCACAGGAAGGACATGGAAATGTTGGAGTGGGTCCAGAGGAGGCCACAAAGATGATCAGAGGGCTGCAGCAGCTCTCCTATGAGGACAGGCTGAGAGAGTTGGGGCTCTTCAGCCTGGAGAAGAGAAGGCTTCCAGGAGACCTTAGAGTAGCCTTCCAGTATCTGAAGGGGGCCTACAGGAAGGCTGGGGAGGGACTATTGACAAGGTCTTGCAATGACAGGACAAGGGGCAATGGGTTTGAACTGGCAGAGGGGAGATTTAGACTGGATGTCAGGAGGAAGTTCTTTACAGTGAGGGTGGTGAGACACTGGAACAGGTTGCCCAGGGAGGTTGTGGCTGCTCCCTCCCTGGAGGTGTTCAAGGCCAGGTTGGAGGAGGCCTTGAGTGACCTGTACTAGTGGGAGGTGTCCCTGCCTATGGCAGGGGGTTGGAACTAGATGATCCTTGAGGTCCCTTCCAACCTTACCATTCTGTGATTCTATGACTTCATGATTTCTGGCAGCACTTCTATAAAAACAGTGGTGGTGTAACCCCAGCTCAGTTTTTCTTTATTGGTAAGGGGCCTAACCACAAAGAAGCAGTTTAATCTACAAAATCAGATCAGTTCTGCAAACTCTTGGATCTATTTTTAACTTTAAACACTTGCATAAGTGTTAGCAGGAGTTTGCATGCCTTTTTTGATGGTTGGAAGAAAATCAGCAAATGGAAAGTTGTTGGGTAACATGCATTAGCTGCTATGCTTTTATGCATTATCATTTTGAAAATTGTGTTGTAAATGTTGTTTAGTAGATGAGCTCATGCATTGTTGCAAAATCATCTTAGTGTGTTGGATCAGTATATTGGGTATGTGGTACATATGTGTCAGCTTTGTTTCTCTTTCAAGAGGACTTTCAGTTGTGGAAACTGCTTCAAAAGATAACATTATTTTAACATAAAGCCCATTCTTTTATCTCTTCAGTATCTTGGGAATGTTTCTAACTGCTGTCACTGAAACCTTTGTCGTTGACAGGAGCTGTTGGAGACGTGTGACTTCACAAAATTTCATTCTTTGAAACCAAAGCTCATTGAAGCTGTGGATAACATGCTGGCCAATAAAATAGCCTCCCTGATGAGCCTGATCACTCAGGAGGAAAGCAATATGCCCACAGAGATTGTGCAGGGCGGAGCATTTGATGGCACCATGGCAGGACCTTTTGGCCACGGTTATGGAGAAGGTGCTAAGGAAGGAGCCGATGAAGATGAATGGGTTGTTGCCAAAGATAAACCTGCTTACGATGAGATTTTCTACACTCTGTCACCAATCAATGGCAAAATATCTGGGATCAGTGCAAAGAAGGAGATGGTGACTTCTAAACTACCCAACAGTGTCTTGGGGAAGATCTGGAAACTTTCAGACTGCGATGGCGATGGGATGTTGGATGATGAGGAATTTGCGTTAGCAAAACATCTCATCAAGATTAAACTGGATGGATATGAACTGCCTGGCACTCTCCCTTCCCACCTAGTGCCACCATCTCACAGGAAACCTTTCCAGACTGTAGAGTGAAAATACGTGGAGGAGCTTGGAAGTCTTTAAACAAATGTGTTGAAACCACCAGAATTTGAGGATTAGGCATAAATTTTCTAAACCTTGCAGCACATTTCACGCAAGTTACTGAAATTAGAGGCATGATAGCAGGGAAACATTCATGTAACTGTCCCTGCTGACCTTCACTCAGACATGCTTATCACAAGTGCCTTGTATAGATCTGTCATAAGGTGAAAATGTTTTTGTAGTCTTGCTTCTGTGTCTTGCTGCCTTTACAGCCACACAACAGAAAAGACCATGTATAAAAACCACTGACCTTCACCAAACCTAAATACTTACTAACCGTTTCTCCAAACTAACTTGAATAGTGCAAAGAAGCTCTGAATGTTAAATTCACCTGCCTATGCAAGTAACATTTTCTGTGCTAAAAACATGCTTCAGGCACCAAGTATATGTCAGCATCTCTGTAGTTTTAAGAGGTGGCTCATAAAAATGAAGTTCTAGTTTTTGTTATCTAATAGGGAGTTAGAAAAAGAGAGAAGAGTAATGGGGAGAGTCTTCTAAGTGCTGAGAATATGAGCAGACTTGTCTTAAAACTTTTTAGCCAGAAATGCAAAATACTGAAATGATTCTTTCAGTCTGTCATCATTGTGTCTTGTTATCAGAAGACCTGCCTCTTCAGTTCTGTACAGTGCTATATACTCAGTGTTATCACTGGAAAAACTACATCTCCTTTGCTCCTTGGATGTGGAATTTCTTTTGAGGTTTTGGTTTAGGTGCCCTGCAGATGATAAATACCTGAGTTGTTCACAGTGACATCAGAATGTTTTCATAAGCTGAAAAAAAAAAATCAGAATAATTTTTCCATTGAAATCAGGCTTCACTTTCTGTTCAGAGAGGTCCATAGCTCAGTCAGCAGATAAAATTGTCTCGGGAAGTTTTCAAGTTTTCATAGGTATTTGATTTCTATTTGCATTTATTTTTGCAGTTATCTGTGTGTGTGTGTGTATATATATATTTTTTTTTTTTTAATAGATAATATTTCTAAGAAAGGTTTTAACTTTTTCCAAAGTGTAGCTGACAACCACAAAAGAGGGCTTCTGTTCCTATGGTGGCAGATTTGAAAGATGGAGAAGCTAATGGGAATCTTTACATTGACTCTAATAATTGATAGACTGGTCACTCCAGATCATGGAATCACAGCATAGTAGGGGTTGGAAGGGACTTTTGGAGATCATCTAGTCCAACTCTTCTGCCAGAGCAGGTTCACCTGGAGCGGGTAGCATAGAATGGCTATTATTGCTGTATTGAAAACAATCTGCATTAATAAGCATTCATTTTTCTAACAACACAATCAAAGCTAAACATATTGGCTGCTTACAACTGATTTTTATCAGTACCTTAAAAGATCACACATTTTTGGCCCTGTGAGCTTGAATCTTTCAGGGAGGGCCAATTCTTTCTAAAATCAGACAAGTTTTTCTCTGTGCATTTGAGCAGCAATTGACTTGTATTCCATTCGTAGTATGAATTTCCCTGCACATCAAAGGTACTGTAGTTTTGAGCACTTTTTAGTTTAGGTCTTGGTAAGTGGCAGGAGTAGTGCCTTCTGAGGCAGAGCAAGCCAAAAGGGTTTTAAGCATCCTTGCAGTAGGGGTGGAAAGGGAACTCATTTGGGCATTGTCTCCTTTTTAAGGATTTCATCACATTTGTGTTCAGATTTGTAGGTCACCATAGAGCCTCAGCTTCTAATTTCAAATCATTCATTTGTAGGTTGTCAGTTTGGTTTAATACTTAAGACCTTTCTAGACCTCTTGTCTTCCCCAATCTGTTCTGATGCGAAATTACCATGAATGTTGCCAGGGCTGTACCCTGGGGAAAGCAATAAAGCTATTTAAAGTAATGATGGAACACATTTATCTTGCCAGGCTTCCAGGCCTCTATCAAGGATATACTGGCATAGTTAAATCTTTCTTGAGGACTTGCTTGTTGGTTTTTTTTAGTTCTCAGGTTTTTCTCTTTTCACTCAAGCATATCAACTTCATTTCTGTTAGACCTAATACTGGAGCCAAAGTAGCCTTGATGCATCTCAGTGCAACTTAGTAGAGCTGTGAAATTCAACCATGAGTCTACCTGTGTGACTGTACACCTGCAGAGTAGCATTTTTTTCTTGACTGAACAAGAAGTCTATAGACATTGCAGGAGTTTTATGAAAAGGCAAAACAAACAAAAACTCAAACCAGGCTGCAGAAGTAGTAACGTGTGCTTGTTTGTGTGTGGTGTCTGCAGTCAGTAACAATTAATACGCTAATGATCAACATGATTAGCTTAGTAGGGAAAGACACCAGGAGAATGAAAGCAAGCTTGTGACTACTGTAGTGTGGGCAAAGCTGAGAGAATTTGGAAAGGTGCTGATCTTCTATCTCTGTCTGCCTTACCTTGATCTTCAGCAGCACAGGATTCCCAGGGTGGACCTATGTATGAGTTCCCAATGTGTGTAGCTTCCAAGGGTGATGCTCTAAATGCATTGGAGCCATATGATCCCATCCTCCCTCAGTGAGTGTAGCAGGACAGTTTCACAGTGATTTTATTTTTCTGGCTTTATTGGTGGTAAAACACAGCCTTTTCTTCAGCCACCATGACAGTGTGCTAGCGTGGGCTTAGAAGAGACAAATTGAAAAGCTTCCGTTTGATAAGTTACATTATTTTGTGTAGATAGGTTTGAAATGTTTTCCTTGGTTTTCCTGCAGAATTTGGAAGGAGAATGCACGAAGGCATGTATAGGAGTAGGGGTGGATTACCTGGAGGAATAGAAGTGTTTCAGGATTGGCATGCAAAGCTTCATAGAATGGTAAGGTTGGAAGGAGACCTCAAGGATCATCTAATTCCAACTCCCTGCCATAGGCAGGGACACCTTCCACTAGTACAGGTTATTCAAGACCTCATCCAACCTGGCCTTGAACACCTCCAGGGAGGGAGCAGCCACAACCTCCCTGGCAATCTGTTCCAGTGCCTCATCACCCTCACTGGAAAGAACTTCCTCCTAACATCTAGTCTCAGTCTTCCCTCTGCCAGTTTAAACCCATTGCCCCTTGTCCTGTCATTGCAAGACCTTGTCAATAGTCCCTCCCCAGCCTTCCTGTAGGCCCCCTTCAGATACTGGAAGGCTACTATAAGTATTTCTAGATAGTTTTAGTGCAGCGAATTGGTGTCATACTTGGTTAGTAGGAATAAAGTACGTTTCATGTGGACTTTGGGCACCAGTTTCTTGCATAGCTGAACTGATAGCAGGTTGCTGTTGCTCAGGGGAAGGAATCTCTTTTTCTCACTACCACCTCACAGAACCATGAGCCTACTCCATTTGCCTTGCTGGCTCTTGAGCTTGTCAGATCCTGCAAATGCATTCAATTGGTTAAACCAGCCACATGCAAGAGTGCGGCCAGCGTTCTGTGGAGTTAGTAAGTTCAAGTGTTGGGAGCATGAGAAGCGAGCAGGATGTCCTCCTCTCATGAAATTGTGTTCCAAGCAGTTATCAGGAACAGCAGTACGAGCTAAACTTTGGTGTTCAGTTTGATGCTACCAATGCCTACTGAAGGAAGACCGAAATGTTGAATTTGGCCATTTTACACCTAGGATTTTTACTACATTTGCTGCAAGACCATTAAAACCTCCTGTGAAATCAGAGCCCACTGGGGCAGCCTGCTGCTATAAAACAAAGTAGAGTCTGCTGCTTTTACCTCTTCTCCAACTATTCTGCAACAGTGTTAATTCCCAGCCCTCATCCCACAAATCAGAATGTGGTTGTAGGTTGGAACAGAAAATCTGGGCCTACTGCTACCACATTGTTCTGTCAGCAGGAGTCTTTTAAAGCTGAAAATAGCAAGTTGTGTTTTTTAGGTCAGAATAAGGTCCTAGGTTTTTGTTGGATGTGGTATGGATTTGTGTGGAACCTGGGCTCAAAGCAGCAGTATCCATTCCCTGAGATTTTCAACAACATAATTCATCCACAGTACTTGAAACGTGCTCTATTTTTCTTCTCCCTTCCTTTCCTTCACAACATGCACCCCCTTTGGTGGCTCCTTCAGTTGCTAGAACTCAACCAGAGTTTGAAGTGTATGGTTTGAGTATGTGTAGCTTAGCACTGAGAGAATGAGCATGAACTTTTTATACTTCACATTTTCACCTTTTGTAATATTTTTGTTGAATACTGTGTTTCTACTTCAAAGGCACTGTTATTTTTGAGGGAAGGCTTGATCTGGAACAGTGTGTTTCAGTTTGTCCAAGCAGGCAAATAAAGTTGTAAGTTCATTACTGTTGCACTTTTATTACACAATAAATTCCTTGCAGATACTGTAATATATTTTAATATGCTTTGTAATCATTTTTAGAAAGTGGTGATAAAAATTGCTGATTTAATAAACTAATATTGAGCTACCTGATACTTTGTTTTGTAAGCGTCTTTCTGGAAAGTAATCTTTCAGTGACTGAAATTTTGTTCTCCTGCTAATTAAGGCTCATAGTTATTTGGCAAGCACCTTTCCCGCCTCAGTTTATGAATCCACAATAGATTGTGCTTATTTCTCTTCTGTGTCCTTGAACTTGTTGCTGAAATTACTGCCTGTCCCAAGGCTTAATTCAAGAATTAGACTTAATATTTAAAAAGGAAAAAAGAAACCTTCAGCACCTCCCTGTAATTAGATTTTTACAGGAGAAGGTAATTTTGAGTTTCTTAATATCCAAACATGGAAATTTCTTGGAAGTCCAAGAAGATAAATTTAAAACTTCCTGTGTGGATTGGAAGCTTGAAACTTGAGCTGAGAGGCACTTCTTTTAACTTTGGTTGAGGATATTAACCTTGGGGGGGAGAAGGAGTAGATTAAATAGCAGTTTAGCAAGATGTATTCTGTTGATATATTTATACCAAAAGCAGTGCTACCTACTACTTAAAAATAACCAATTATATCAGTAGAACATTCATGTTAATGTACTTAAATTAATTTCCCCCCATCTTTGGCCTTTATACACACAAGTTACTTGAAGCATCTCCAAAGATACATCTCTGGCACCAGAATGCTACTGCTTGCTCCTGCTACGGTGAAAGTTAAGTTGCTGCAGAGTTGAAATGGTTTGTCCATAGCAGTGTAAGCAAGTTAGGCCATTACTGCTCATGGTGGACATGCCATGTGTCATATGAAAGCAAATGTTTCCTGTTGTGAGTTCCTGGAGGCTACATTGCTGTTGAACTGCAACAGCTAGTTTGGACTGTTCCTTATAGAAGTCAGAAATCATTTGCTGATGAGGTTTTGATGGGGTTTGGAAGAGGAGGTTGGGTTTTTTGTTTAGTAGAACAGTGTTTTACGTATTCCACATACGAGGCATTTGAGACTGTCAAATTTGCAGCACATTTGACTGTTAGATGTTCTGCTCTAATACACAGTTTATATTTGGACAACAGGAACAGCAGATGAATGCCCATACTACAGGTTCAACTAAGTTTTGCAGTAATTGTTACTTTTAATGTTTGGTGCACTTAAAACTTTTCTCTTCATGCCTACTGCACCATTTAGTTTCTCCAAACCCTGCTATTTGATCCCATGTTCAGTATATTTGTGAGGGCTTTGGAATAGACATTTATTCTCAGCTTCTCTGGTTCACTGCTTTATCATGCTGTATTAAATGTGAGTGCAGAAGACCTTGGGCCTTGGGCTAGTGTACCTGACTTCAGTAGGAAACCACAGGAGAAGGAGCTGATTGCCTTGCCCTGNCCTTGGTGATACTGTGATACCTTGTCTTGGTTTCAGCTGGAATGGAGTTCATTTTCTTCCAAGTAGTGGGTGCAGTGCTGTGGTTTGGGTTTAGTGTGAGAACATTGATAACATGCTGTTAGGTTTAGTTGTTGCTCAGTAGTGCTTATTGTAAGATCNCTTGGGCTAGTGTACCTGACTTCAGTAGGAAACCACAGGAGAAGGAGCTGATTGCCTTGCCCTGCTTAGATGAACAAACACATCTGCTGAAGGTTTCATGGCTGTGAGATAAGTTCTGGAAATAAATGCCCAAACTCAGCAAACACCAGAGAAGGGCAATGAGGCTGGTGAGAGGCCTCGAGCACAAGCCCTATGAGGAGAGGCTGAGGGAGCTGGGATTGTTTAGCCTGGTGAAGAGGAGGCTCAGGGGAGACCTTCTTGCTGTCTACAACTACCTGAAGGGTGGTTGTGGCCAGGAGGAGGTTGCTTTCTTCTCTCAGGCAACCAGCACCAGAACAAGAGGACACAGTCTCAAGCTGTGCCAGGGGAAGTTTAGGCTGGAGGTGAGGAGAAAGTTCTTCACTGAGAGAGTCATTCCCCACTGGAATGGGCTGCCCAGGGAGGTGGTGGAGTCACCGTCCCTGGAGGTGTTCAAGGCGGGTTTGGACATGCCACTTGGTGCCATGGTCTAGTCTTGAGGTCTGTGGTAATGGGTTGGACTTGATGAGCTTTGAGGTCTCTTCCAACCTTGGTGATACTGTGATACCTTGTCTTGGTTTCAGCTGGAATGGAGTTCATTTTCTTCCAAGTAGTGGGTGCAGTGCTGTGGTTTGGGTTTAGTGTGAGAACATTGATAACATGCTGTTAGGTTTAGTTGTTGCTCAGTAGTGCTTATTGTAAGATCAGGATTTTTCAGTTTCACATGCTCTCTCAGCAAGCACAAGAAGCTGGGAGGGAACATGGCCAGCACAGCTGACACAAACTAGCCAAGGGAATATTCCATGCCATAGGACATCATGCCCAGTGTATAAACTGGGGAGAGTTGGCTGGGAGGGGCATTAGCCAGCAGATGGTGACCAACTGCAGTGTCCATCACTTGTCCTTTCTTGGGTTTTATAGTCTCACTTTCTGTTCTTGTTACATTCTTTTTTATTATTTATTTTATTTATTCAACTGTTCTTATCTCAACCCACGATTTTTTTTTTTTTCCAATTCCCCTCCCCATCCCACTGGGAGTAGTTGGGAACTGCTGTGTGGTGCTTAGCTGCTGGCTGGGGTTAAACTGTGACACACCTGTTGTGATCAAAACAGTCATGAGGAGCTGTAGGTATTTTTCACAGTTTGTTCTTTCTTTCTTATCAGTCTTTTTTTTTTTTTTCTTTCCCCACAGTTATGCATCTGTATAAACCCTGTATCTATACAGATTTTCTGACCTCAAAGAGAAAAATACCTTCTCTCATGGACTCTATGGTATTGAGATGAGTTCCTCTTTCTTTTCCCATGGGACTCCATACTACTGCAGATTTTTACCTGGTGATAGACTGTGGACTCACAATTCCTTTCTGGTCCAGTAAATACTGGAAACTCGTTAATGTCAAGCCTAACTTGTTCTCCATCCTAATATTTTGTCTTGAGGTGGAGGTCCATATTCTTTCCAATGTGTTTGTAGCCCAGCAACCCATATTCCACTGAGTCTGGAGCTCCAAAGATTCCATTCCATTCTATGGGGGGTATATATCTCTCACCAGATGCTGTATTTCAGACGCACTGTAAGATTTCTCTGTGTGATTATCATTTTTAAAACATTTTAAACAACATGCTAATCACTACTCACGCTTAGTGATTTTCAGATTATTCTGTGGTCTCTCTTCTCAAACTACATTCCCTTCGTGTCTAGTTTGGCAGTAAAATTAACCAACAATATAACTAATAACCAAGAAACTCAGGGCTTTGAAATTTTAACCTGCAATGAAAAGTAATTGCAAATTCTGCTTCATTTTGCACTACATTGTCTTCTCTTGTCTGCTGAAAGTTGCACCCTTAATGCTGATTGTTTTTATAACACTATGCCTTTTGCCAACTTAGCTTCAATCTTTCCATATGTCTGTGTGGCCTTCACAATGAAACTGGGATAGTTGGGCTGGGAGGGAGCTGTGATTGTAATCAGATCAGGGCAGTGGGGTACCAAACCCTGAGAACACACTGTGGTGTACTCCGTCCCTGTGGGTAGGGATGCTCTGGCACCAAGGATGCTGGGACCCAATCTGCATTTAAGTTTTTTGACTTTATTGATACATAGAACTAAATGCTTTATTACTCTGATATAAAAACAACTCCCTAAAATACAGCTGTAAAGAAGTTTTGCCCACATGCAGTGGTCTTCCTTAGCAATAAAGAAAAATGAAAACATCTGAACCAGATGATAAAAATACACAACTTAAATCTGGCATTGCCAACACAGTGATTTCTAAGGCAAACTTCCAGTTTGATGTTCAAAGTATTAAGGCTATTCAGTCACTTGAAACCCTTTATCTATGGTTGTATGAAATGGAAAGAGAATTAAAGTCCTCTGTCCCATATGTTCATCCCACAAAGCCTTTGAAGCTCTTGTGTGAACTGTTTGAGGTTCAGAAACAGAAGGAAATATTCAAGATAATATAAACAGCTCCGAGGAGAAAATATCTTTAATTCATGACTAAACAAGCAAATGTATATTTTCTGTTTCAAAAAATGACTGAACTTCGTTGTGCCAGGAAAAATAAATCCATCTGATTTTGCTTTAAGCTGTCTTCTTTTTTTCAAATGCAGTGAGGGGCTCCAGTTCCTTCGGATGATGTAATTGAACTGTTCTGCTTGAATTCTGCTCCCTGTTGATGTCATGTCGCCGCTAGCCAACTATTCAAAGAGAAAAGTAACTTCTAGTTTAGACTAGAGCATGAGAAGGCTGAGGTTTATAACAACCCAGCATCTCAGGATGCCAGTTTAGATCCTCCCAGGCAGAGCTCAGCGCTGAGAGGAGCTGGGGCTCCATCGGCGGGGCAGCCTCCTGCCCGCGGGTGGGTGGCAGCCCGGAGCAGCCGATGACGGCAGCGCTGAGAAGGCAGGTACGTGGTGGGCTAGAGGGTGGGGTTGTCTGTGCCCGACGGTGCTGGAGCCCCTCGGGGAGAGAAGTCGAGAGAAGTATTTGGCCGTTTAGGGACACGGTTCAGCTCAGAGGCCTGTGAAAGCAGGGAAGCTGTGCAGGCTGACAGCTGGAGGTCTCCATACCCCTTTCAAGCTGCTTTTGACTAACTCCCCAACTTTTCTTCAGCCTTAGCACCACAAGGGATGGAACAGCTTCTACCTGCTGCTCTCTGGTGTTCTCAGGATCCTCTGTGCCAAAATGAGGTCTGAGGTCTGCTGTAATTCTTGTTGTTGTTAGGAAATACTCTGGGAGTGTGGCCCATCTCAGCTGTGTCCACACTACCTTGATAAGGCTGAACATCAGCCACTTGCTGGAGGAGGGCCACCTGTGGCACTCAAGCTGCTAGCCCCAGGCTGCAGGCTGGTTTCTGTGCTTATTTAGCACACTGTGGGCTACTACAGGACCGTGGCCCTGAGCGGAGGCTGGAGGAGGCTGCTTTCCGACTCCAGAGAGTCAAGGCCCAGATGTGTGTTGTTTTGAGACTCTTACATGTGGAAGCAACATGGCTGGAGACACAGTGAGAGGGTGGAGGGCTGAGCTGTCGTGCGCATGTTTGCACTTTACATGTTTCCTTTGAGATTTGGGGAATCTTCTCCTTATCAATGATCAGATGAGATTTCCTTGTACCTCCGTGACTGTGCGTAGGGAATGTATACATAATGGAGGCTGTACGAGCTGTGTCAAACCTTTCAGCTGAGCCCTGAGAGTGAGCACAGTCCTCTGTAAGAGCAGGCATGAGTATGGCCGCATGGCTTTTCAATCAGAGCTGGTCTGGCTCGGTGGCATCTCAGAGCACAGATGTAGTAGCTTGTCTAGTGAAGAGCTTATTTGGTTGCAGGGCTGTCAGCTGTGAATGGCCTTATATAGGGGAACTTTGGCACAAGAAGGCATCTGCACTGGTTTGTGCCAATGTATTTCCCTCTAGCAGACTCCTCCACCCCAGCGGGCAAGGCCAATGACAGGGTGGAACTGGTGTGGCTTGCTCGGAAAGCAGGGCCAGCAAGGCCTCCACAGCATTAGGTCTCTGCCCTTCCATAAAAACGTTCATGGCCATCAGCCCTCATTCAGGTCAGGGATGGGAGTGGGAGCAGCAAACTCCACATCAACAACCTTATGCCAGTCCTGAGACTATCACTTTTCTGCTTTTTGTGACAAGGGAAGTAAACATTTCTTCTCATTTTAGAGAGGAGCTGGGAACTCACATACATGTTGTGGGCAGAGGAGAATAACTGTATTAAGAAAAAGCCAAACCACCAAACAAAAAAACCCTTCACTAAGCCCATGAAAATTGTCAAATAAGTAGAAAAGGAAGAGTCTCATCACTCTTTGTTTTACCTACTATTGCTAGGAGTGGAAAAACAGTAGAGTAAGGGCTGAGGGTGCAGGAGCTTTGGGATTGCAAGCCAGGCTGCTTAGGTGTAAGACCTGTTTGACCTCCACCATCTCCATTTCCCTCTGAAGCACAAGATGGTGAGCAGACAAGAAAGAGTGCTAAAAAGTCCCTAATACATCTTACCTGGCTGCTGCTTTGCAGAAGGGAACCCCACATCAGGATCCTTCATGTTAAGAAAAGACTATCACCATGGTAGAATACCACTTCAGACTGAAAACAGGGCAAGGGGAAGGTGCTTTTATGCTTTTTGGGCCCTTCTTTGTGAATTTGGTAACAAGGTTCCACTTCTCTGTGACAGCAGCAAGACAGGGCCCATATCAGCTTGGAGAAGTTATTATTTATTTATTTATCCCCCCCTGCCCCATCCCTCCAGAAAACTGCACACAAATATTTTTGTGTCCTTCCCCTTATCAAGATATAAACAACTGAGGAACTCTCTTTATTAATCAGTATCACATAAATGTCCACCATTTTAACTTCGAACTGTAGGTAGGTACTGCAAATGGAGATAGATATTCAGGACTGAGTGAAATTTTATACCAGATCTTTTATTGCCTTGTGTCACCATTTAAAGCACAGCCAGTGTTTCACACCTTTAATTGTTTAGATAATAACTAACTTGCAATAGGAAGAAACAGCTGCACCCATGGCCAAATCACTTTCTGATCCTCTCTGCTTTCTGTTTGATGGGAGCAGAAACATTTTCTCAACACACACAAACTATCCAACTTGTATCAGACTTAAGCCAACAGCCTATAATTCTATTTTTAGAAGAATGTAAGTAAAATAAAAAGCCAGAGAGAAAAAAAGGGGAATTGTAACCAGGGAAAGAGCTTACAGAAGAGATGTAAACAGTTACTCAATTTATATCCCTTTTGTCTTGTCATCTTATTCCCATTTACTGATCATTAAGAACTCCATCATATTAACTGGCTGGTGAACACTGGTCCAGGAATTTGGAGGGAATCTTTTCAGTGATACCTATAACATATGTATTCAGCTTTTAATTTCTTTTTGGCTGTCATATGTGTCAGTATGTATGACATTTTTCTACTTGTCTGTAATCAAGGTACTGATTTTGTTGATCGAGCTTTATCTGAATTGAGTTTTGGGCAGTTTATTAATTTCTTCTTACATATTTCCACTCATCAGTTTTGGATGCTAAATAAACTACACTTTCCAGAAGGGAAAAGACTACTATTCCCTTACCTCATGTCTCAGCTGGATGTCTTCACTTGGAGCTTCTGATTCAGAAGGCAGATGCCTGCCTGTTTCCTGGCAATGTGTCCTGTGCTTGTAAGTGACAGAAAAGACTCATTGCTATGTAAGTTACCAGAATTGTTTCTCATTTTGTTATTGATGAGAATTCCATCAATACTAAGCTCTGGAAACAGCTGTCACTGCCAGCAGCAGGTATCTGTGCACATGAGTTTCCTCAAAGCAATGACTGGCAAATTCCTAACACATGGTTTCACCTTCTGATTTGCTGTATCCTGATTTAACCACTCAGGAATTGCTCTGATCTTTATGTCCTCTGCTGTGCTTTCATTTTTAGACTCCATTGTCAGGTTCAATTTCCCAGGTAAGAATTCCTTCAGAAAAGCAGACTGTGATCAGTCAGAGCCTTCAGTGCAACTGCAAGAGATGCTCTTTACTGAAGCATCAGCATGGCGGATGAAGTTTTCAGTGCTTTATAGCAATTTTGGTGCTATTCATACATTTATTTATTTTTTTAACGTAAGAATTAGGCAAGGGCCAAAGGTGATAACCTTTACTCATTGTATTCTGATGGGTTATTTCCTTCAGATTGGATGGAAGGTTCATAGGTAGATCATAAATACTTGGTCTCTGTTCCTGAATTCAAAGGTCGCTTTGCATGGAAACAGCGAACTGAACGTAGGAATAGGAGTGTGTCTACAGCTGAAAGCCTTTCTCCAGAAGGATATTTTCAATATTGCTGACTGTCAATAAGGAGTTCCTCCAAACCTGAGTAAGTCCACTTTTTTTTTCATGTTCTTTGATATTTTTTACTGTAATGTGTCATTATAGCCAGCTTTGGCATTTGACACTGCCTTTGCATCCTATGAGTGCAGATGATCTATGACAAATCTGTCTTCACTTCTACCAATACAGGGAGTATTTCTAATTTAATTTAATAAATCAGACAAGCTCTTGTGTGAAGCAGTAGCTCAACAAATAAACTTCCTTTGCACCCAAATGAAATCAGTTTGGTTATCATTCAGGGTGGCTTCAACGCTTGGATAAAAACCCTTTAAAAAACAGCATCCACAGACATTCTGAGAACCATTTGGCAAAATCAGAAGAGGCATTATGATATGGGTTTACTCTATGAGTTTATTGTATGGCAGTGAGTTAATGTCACACCTGTGGCAGGGAAAGGCAATTCTTCAAAAATTTGCTCTTCAGGTGGAGAAAGTAAGCAGTGCTTAACTAGCCCAAGAAATAAGAAAATGTCATTAGGATCCTCTCTGTAGTTCTATTTCAAACTTTTCTAAATCTGTCATTTCATAAGGCTTTCATCTATGGTCATGGTCCTTCCCTATGCTGCTGCTGAGCTGCCAGGCTCCAATGTTGTCCCTATCTGGCAGAAGTCAAGCACTGCTGGTTAAGAAACATTTGGAGAAAAAAAAAATGCAGTAAGAAATCATAATTTCTGCACTTCCCATCTTTCTGTCTCTTGTAAAATGGCAACATTCTTCGTATTTATTATTGCACAGAAAAGTACCAGGCAAGCAACCTCCTATTTGCAGTGGCTGCTGTTGCTAGTTTCCTGCTGTTGCTGTCTTCTCACACTAGGACAGTTAATATGTTCTTTTTAAGCATTTTGTTTTATTAATTAAAAGGGCCCATTTAGTTCAGAACTGGGCCTTCACAAAGTTTACACTGAGCATTTGGGAGGCAGAACACATGGCTCCACACCTCTGCATTTTGTCAGAGGCTTTTATTTTTCATTCCCTTTCTCTCTTTGCAGTGGGTTGACAGCAGCAGACACCTCTTTCCTCTTCCACCACTACAACAGATTTCTTGAAACTAGGCTGATATCCAGGTAATGCTTTTAATTATGGCAGTAGTCACTAATGGTGTCTGTAGCTATGGATCCTACAGTGTTGTTGTTTTTTTTTTTTTCCTTAAAGTGATTCTTTTACCTTCTTAACAGCAAGGTCACTGCTGCTATAGATTTACACTGTGAGCCAAATGACTGTTCAGAGAAACTGAAATCCAGTTTATTGTGTCACAGATTGCTGGATGTTCAGCTTGTGTGCTGTGATGAATTGCAAGCCTGATTTTTCACTGATACAGATGCAGCAAGTGAAACTGTGAAAGTGTGGGGAGGAAGATTAGCGCTTTCACCCAGCCTAGGACTTGTCCTTGTGATTATGGAGCTGTGTCACCGTCCTTACTGTGATAAATTTGCAAAAACTGAACTCATGGGAGGATAGAACCAAGCTGACACCATTTCTGTTAGAAATACTGTAGTCTGAAAGCTGACAGCAGCACCTCAACCAGTCCTCAGAAAACATAACACGCTTTCAGGCACTTCATTGGAAGTAATTTGCAGATCCCTCTTTCTGATAGGGTCTAAGACTAGCTCTCTGTGATGTGCTTCCAATACTGGTGGCTTTCAGGTCACAGTGCTTCTCATGGCATGAAGTGATAGGGGAGAAACTGAAAGATAGAAAGTTAAACTGCATAGATATATGTCACAGTTTCATCATGAAACTAGAGATGGATTTTGAAAGGGAGAGTTCAAATAAGTTAAAAACAAAGCTAACTGAAATTAAAGTGCAAAGTACAAGCAGAAGGAAATGAAGGCATTATATACTGGGTGTGGTATTGCATCTTGTACTTATTGGGCTGCATTCTCTACATATATTGGGTCTGTGCTTGGTTCTTTTGTAGCTGGCCAGGCAGCTATCTTCAGCACTAAGCCACCTCACTGTGTTTCTGACTTCCTAGGTGGCCATGGAGAGCGAATTTGAAAAAGATCATATCAAAAAGCTGCAGGAGCAGCGAATGTCCATGCAAAAGAAAACTTTTACCAACTGGATGAACAATGTCTTCTACAGGAACAATGTAGGTAGCTCGTGCAATTTCAGGATTCTTCCTGGGGTTTATTTTATTTCACCCACTGTATTCTTTTTTTCTGTCTGTTTGGTTTGGTTTGGTTTGGTTTGGTGGTTGTTGTTGGTGTGGGGTTTTTTTGTTTGTTTTTTTAAACTGTTTTTTTCTTTCTGTGTGTGTTGTAAATATATTTATATGCAAGGAAGGCTTTGACTAATCAGAGTGCTCCAGCCTGTACTTTACATCTGTCTTCATTGATCCTGTTACCAGGCTCCCCTGAAATCCCCATATGTATACTATGTAACTCTGTGACATTGTGATGTCCACTGTGATCCATTGGTGATTACCTCAGAGAAAGATCTTCATTTGATCTTCTTTTTCCTACAAGTATTTTCAAATGCTTGGATTTCCCTGAACAATGCTCAGTTCTTAATTGCCTGGTCAATATTTAGGACTTTCTACTTCACCTCATCAGTCAAGCTTGAGTTGTTTCTCAGTGCCTTTTAAAAAATTGCCTTAAGTCTGTCAATCTCAGGCATACCATCATGCAAGTACAGACCAAGTCCAACTGCAAGTACAGTAGGTTCCAGAGTTCCAAAAATCTTCAGTGCTAAGTTACAGTTGATTTATATGTGTGTGAGGTAACTCCAACATATTCCAAAAGTCTCCAGACTTACTAACAAGAGAAACTCATTTCAGACACAAATGATATAGTTGTGTCACAGCAGGGAATTACATCATTCAAAACCAGTTCCCTTTTCTAGAGTCTGTAGTTGGTATTAATTTAAATGGACCTTGGAAACACTGTCCAGGACCAGGCCTCTTGATTCTGTTCTAGCTCATCACCGTTATATAATATTTTGGTACTAGATTAATTGTTTTCGATGTAATATTTTAAGTTGGTGCTTGGTGGAAAGGCAGCCTCAGAGGACAGCAAACTTCTAAATGTGTTTTTCTTATTGTGCGAGAAGAACTGCAAAAGATATTTTATTTTTATAGGTATTGAAGGTGTAGGAAATTATTTATCTTTAGTTACAAATTAATATATCTAGTTTCTCATTTAAAAAAAAACCACCTTCAGGTTCAAAGATTAAAATGTCAGTCTTAACTTCCTGCACAGTACTTGTTCATAGATCATAAAAGCATGTGGAAAACAGCCTGTGAGTGCTTTCCAAGCCATATAGGGTAAGAAATGGTGCAGAGACTGACAGCTTATCTAGTTTGTCTCAGCAGTGTAGGCTCAGCTTTTCAGCACACACTTTAACATGACTGAATCAACTACAGGACGCTGCAGTATTCTCAGATGCTGCTGACTACTCCAAGTCCAGCACTAAGGGTGCAACTGGATAGAATTTAGTGTTAAGCAACATGTATTATTGAGAGGAATACGACCCAACAAAGCTGTTTAAAACTATTTCTGGGTGGGGCATGGCCAGATATATGAAGACTATCTTTACAAATTTAAATAGAACTAAGTGTCATAGAATATAATAATCGTAAGCTTTTTCATGGTAATATACCATAAGCAGATTTTGGAGGTTATTTAATAAGCAAAAAGAAATAAAATGGGTAACTAACCAGGGAGATAATCAGTTAGAGAAAGTTGTGAATTTTTGTTCTGCACAAGAGAACAAAAAGGTCTCTCTGCATTGCTTTTACACTTTCTTCTTTCTCTGGAGGAAAAAAATCTGTTAAACTGATAAAGAATTGGTCAGGAATGGCAAAGCTCATGTCTGTTACTTTCCCTTTCTTGCCCTACACTATTCTCTTAATTATGAAGGCTACTACTTCAGAATATTTTTTTTTTCTGAAGATAAAGTGACTATACACTGTGATTTTTGAATCACAGTAGATTATTGTTGGGTGCATGACATTTTAACGTCACTTCTTGATGGCTAGTGGCATAAGGCCAGAAGGAAACACCCAAGGCAAGTTCTTGTTAGGTCAAAGTACACACTGTGTCATGTTGTATATCACCTAAGCACTGAGTGACCTCACTACTGGCAGCAATGAAACACATTTTTGTGAAAGATTTTAATCTTCCTCATAGTATGAGGCTCTGGCTGAAAATGTGGAGACTGGAGTGGCATCATGGCCCTAAGCAGAGTGTAACAGACTTTGTTGAGACTATGGAGTGAAAACTGAGTCATTGAATGAGATTATCAACTCAATTTTTAAACTAAATGCATTGCTCCAATACAAAGTTGAAAATAATAATTTAAATGGAAATTAAAAATGTCTATGCTTCCCAAATGTTTTATTTAGGCTTTTTTTTTTTTAAATGATTGTGATTTTTCAGAATTTCCTGGGTTTTTTTCTTTATTTGCTCAGTTGTGGGTTGATTTATGTTTTACTTCACCCTACTTTTATAAATAATGTCGGTCCCCTTGCAAATCCATTTTTTGTGAGTTAAGGTTCACCACTTTTGGCACATGTGCACTGACACACAGAAGACTCAGTGAAACAGCAAGATGCTGTTCTTTTTTTGAGTAGAGGGTTCTGTGACTGATATTTTTAAGAAGAGTATGATGCAGCAAAGCTGTTGTCATAGTGTGAGGCCATGGGCTACCCAGGACTGAACAACAGAGGTGACTCTTACTCCTTTTAGACTGTAAGAATGAAGGTACTGCACTGATTAGAAGCTTAAAGAGAGATTCTATTTACTAGTGCATATATGCAAAAGGCAATCAAGTAGAATGGATACATCCACAAGCTAAGGCAAGTCTATCAGACTAAATCCGTCTAGAATCCTCCACCAGTTCCACCCTCAGCAGACCTGAGAGTAGGCCATAACTGCTTTCCTCCCCTCCCCCAACTTCTTAGGCCTACAAGGCCATTTTGGTGCAACTCAAAATTCCCTGCCAGCTAGAAGCCATCTCCCACACACACACCATGAGATAAGAAAGGATGCACTCTGCCTGGGGAGAGATGTGTAGGGAGGGAGAGAAGAGAAGAGAAAGTGATATCGGCCAGGCACTGGCATAATAAACTGTGGTACCAGAAAATGGAATGGAATAACAATATTATAACATCCTGGGATGCCCAGATCCATCCCCTGGGACGGGTCTTGGTCTTTGTAGTTTTCTTAGGGGAACCCAGGACCCCTCAAACCATGGCAGCTGTTTAAAACTATTGTTGGGTGAGGCACGAAGCAGATATATGAAGGCTATCTCTGCAAATCTAAATGGAACTAAGTGTTCCATATAAATGGAACTAACTGTGGTCCAAATGTTCAGCCAGAGTCTGCATTATCTGAGTGGTCTTTGCAGGTAAGGATTGAGATAGAAGATATTTACAGCGACTTGAAGGATGGTATCTCTCTCATGAAACTCCTGGAGCTGCTCTCTGGAGAAGACTTGCCCAGACCGAACCGGGGAAAGATGAGAGTGCATTTTCTAGAGAACAACAGCAAAGCCATCACATTTCTGAAATCCAAGGTATGTTAATACTTATACTGGAGATTACAACAGATTATATATCTTACTAATTATAGCATTGTGCTCATTATTCACTATTATTCAACTTCCTGAGGTTCAACAAGGCCAATTGCAAGGTCCTACACCTGGGTCTGGGTAATCCTTGGTGTTAACACAGGCCTGAAAATGAAGGGATTGAGAGTATCCTTGAAGAGAAGGACTTGCTGGTACTGATGAATGAAAAGCTGGACATGAGCTGGCAATGCGCACTCACAGCCCAGAAGGCTAACCACATCCTGGGCTGCCTGAGAAGAAGTGTGACCAGCATTTTGAGGGAGATGATTTTGCAGTAGATGTGGAAAAGTAGCTAATGTCTGGATTTTTGCTAATTACAAAACAAATCAATACAGCATAGGGCTCCAGTTAATGCAGCCTTGCTAAGGTTATACACAGTTTAATACCTAGTGGTATGTGCACATCCAGACTCAGCCAGCTGCACTAGCCAACCATTACTTGACACAGGAGTCCAGCCTCCAGAGTGGGCATCATGCAGACAACAGGTGCCAGTATGGCATGGTCAGGCTCCCTGAGGCGGTACTGCTTTTTTGGCACAAACTACAGCCCTACCTGCTGTACGAATAACAGTGGAGAAGGCATCTGTAGCTTGTTTAATAGGATGTCTGTACTGCTTGGTGAGCCCAGGAGCTGTAGCTGGCTGGAGAACAGAGAGGAGACGGTCTCTGGTAGTGCTCTGCTGTCACTCTCTTGGAGGAAAGGAACACTGAATTGTGTTTTTTCCCTCTCCATAACTATCAGTTTTCAGAACCCTTATAGGAACTTTAAATCTTTGAGATTGCTATTCTTTTGCAAGACTTTTGCTGAAAATTATTCTTGGTGCATGTGAGAGCTAGGGTGTAAACATGGGAGCTCACAGGTATGTAGGGAAGCAAAGATATAATGTAAAATCTCTTTCCTTAAGAAAACAGCATGAACACTCTCCTCAATAAAAGCTTGTTACAGATATATCCTTCAGAGAACTGGACATGAGTACTTCTACACTGAATGTATGTGATTGTTGATTTATTAGCAGGTACAAGTAAAAGTGATTGGTCCTGAGAATATTGTGGATGGTGACAAAACCTTAATCCTGGGACTTATCTGGATCATTATACTTCGATTTCAGATTTCATCTATCAAACTTGATAAGGTAAACCAATGTCTTTGTCTTTTTGCCTGTTTCAATTTTAAAAAGCAATTGAATCCATTTTCTGCTTTTTCAAGGAGGCAGAAAGCAGTAACTTGGAGATAGAGGGGACATTCATGTTCCTCATGCTCTTCCACAAACCTTTACTGGCTTTTGATTCAAAAACAAATTTCTCTGACAACAGCTCTCTAAAGCTGTACTGCATGATGCTCCCTTCCTCTTTCCCTGAATTGTTCTTTTGAAATTATTTAACATGCACTCTAAGTACACAGAAAATAAGATTCTATACAAGGATTAGGAAATCAAAGTTAATTTCTAACATTAGATCTGGACATGGAAGTGTTGGAGCGGGTCCAGAGGAGGGCCACAAAGATGCTCAGAGGGCTGCAGCAGCTCTCCTATGAGGACAGGCTGAGAGAGTTGGGGCTCTGCAGCCTGGAGAAGAGAAGGCTTCCAGGAGACCTTAGAGTAGCCTTCCAGTATCTGAAGGGGGCCTACAGGAAGGCTAGGGAGGGACTATTGACAAGGTCTTGCAATGACAGGACTAGGGGCAATGAGTTTAAACTGGCAGAGGGGAGATTTAGACTGGATGTTAGGAGGAAGTTCTTTCCAGTGAGGGTGGTGAGGCACTGGCACAGGTTGCCCAGGGAGGTTGTGGCTGCTCCCTCCCTGGAGGTGTTCAAGGCCAGGCTGGACGAGGCCTTGAGTGACCTGTACTAGTGGGAGGTGTCCCTGCCTATGGCAGGGGGTTGGAACTAGATGATCCTTGAGATCTCCTTCCAACCTTACCATTCTATGATTCTATACACTGATTTTTCATTTCTCTGCTATCTTCACAGGAAGAATTTGGAGGCAGAGCTGATATTTTATTTGCCAATGAAGCCTTGCTGCTCTGGTGTCAGCACAAAACTGCCAGTTATTCCAATGTGAATGTGAAGGACTTCTCCAAAAGCTGGAGTGATGGACTTGCCTTCAATGCCCTCATACATGCTCACAGGTAAGATCTGATGGATCAGTTAAGGAGGCATTGCTCATTGCTGTTTCTAGCTCTGGCACAAGTTGTTGCAGGGTCTGAACTGCAAATATTTGTCAAGAAATTGTCAAGTTCTCTTTTTACCCTTTGTCATTGAAGACTTGCCTTTCTTAAATGGATATTCCCTCTCTGAGTACGAATGGATCAAAACCTCCTACATGGTAGTTCCTTTAGTTGGGGCAAAAAAATTGAATTTCCAAGGGGCTGTCACATCTCTGAACAATGGTGCCTGTTGTTTATTTGGTCTTAGTCCCTCAGTGATGACCCCATTGCTCTTCTTCAAAAGTTTTATTATTATAGAGTCTGGTTTCATTGTGTGATCTTTGTGACTCTGTACACCTTCTGGTTGAATTGTAATAAAGCAAATCAGCCTCTCAGTCTCTTCCTTTCTTCCCTCTCTGGCTCTTTGAAAAAGTGTGAAGGGAATAGTTCAAGGAGAGAAAAATCACCTTGGAGAACCTTAACATTTCTTCTCCTTACCTTCTGTCAGAATACCATGGTGGGATCCTATAATTACCCCTACTGGCTGTCACCTTTTNTCAAACTTGATAAGGTAAACCAATGTCTTTGTCTTTTTGCCTGTTTCAATTTTAAAAAGCAATTGAATCCATTTTCTGCTTTTTCAAGGAGGCAGAAAGCAGTAACTTGGAGATAGAGGGGACATTCATGTTCCTCATGCTCTTCCACAAACCTTTACTGGCTTTTGATTCAAAAACAAATTTCTCTGACAACAGCTCTCTAAAGCTGTACTGCATGATGCTCCCTTCCTCTTTCCCTGAATTGTTCTTTTGAAATTATTTAACATGCACTCTAAGTACACAGAAAATAAGATTCTATACAAGGATTAGGAAATCAAAGTTAATTTCTAACATTAGATCTGGACATGGAAGTGTTGGAGCGGGTCCAGAGGAGGGCCACAAAGATGCTCAGAGGGCTGCAGCAGCTCTCCTATGAGGACAGACTGAGAGAGTTGGGGCTCTGCAGCCTGGAGAAGAGAAGGCTTCCAGGAGACCTTAGAGTAGCCTTCCAGTATCTGAAGGGGGCCTACAGGAAGGCTGGGGAGGGACTATTGACAAGGTCTTGCAATGACAGGACAAGGGGCAATGAGTTTAAACTGGCAGAGGGGAGATTTAGACTGGATGTTAGGAGGAAGTTCTTTCCAGTNATTATAGAGTCTGGTTTCATTGTGTGATCTTTGTGACTCTGTACACCTTCTGGTTGAATTGTAATAAAGCAAATCAGCCTCTCAGTCTCTTCCTTTCTTCCCTCTCTGGCTCTTTGAAAAAGTGTGAAGGGAATAGTTCAAGGAGAGAAAAATCACCTTGGAGAACCTTAACATTTCTTCTCCTTACCTTCTGTCAGAATACCATGGTGGGATCCTATAATTACCCCTACTGGCTGTCACCTTTTTTAGAGTCGCCTCCTTTGTTTTTTCACCCATCAGTAGAGAGCAGAAACGAAGGACAAAGATTTTCTGGGAGTGGTTTTTCAATTTCCTAAGGGACAATTTTCTTCCTGTTACACAGGCAAGAGGCAATGCTCTTGAGTAAAGCTCAGGGTCAGAGAGAGTAATTTCTGATGTTTATGTCACATTCCTTAGTCTGATAACGCTCTTCCGATTTGTAATCTGAAAGAACATAGGATAAACATAAATCTTCTTTCACTTTCACACCCTTTTCTTCTCCCAGGCCTGATCTTATCCATTACAGCTCACTGCGGCAGGACCAGCCCATCAAAAACCTGAACAATGCTTTTGATGTTGCTGAGAAAGAGCTGGGAATTAGCAAACTGCTTGATGCTGAGGATGTGGCAGTAGCCTACCCAGATGAGCGATCCATCATGACTTATGTGTCACTCTACTACCACTATTTCTCCAGACTGAAACAAGGCCAGACAATACAAAAGCGACTCAACAAAGTAAGTGCACTTGATGGTGACAAGGTGAAAACCTTTTGTAAAGCAGGGTTTGCTCAGCTAACAAAATGATCTGAGGCTAGAACAAAATCATCCACAGACATGTATCAGTAACAGTGATGTTCCCTGAAGAGAGGCATTAGATAAGAGCAGGACTTGGAATCTGATCAAAGGTTAGGCATCAGCAAGGAGAGTGGACAGTAGGATTTGACTGAGTCAGTCACTGGAGACACTTTTCTTCTTATAAAATTGAAATAGTCCTTGAATCACCAAGCATATGCTAGTGGAACTGTAAAGATCAAATAGGCCATAACTTCTATATCATGGGGGAAAAAAAAAAAAAACAAACAGCATTTTTTACTCTTTCTTCAGTTCTTTTTGTGCTCCACTGTTTTTTTTTGTTTTTTTTTTCCCATTTTGTACAGGCATATTTATTCTTTATTTTCCTTCTTCCTTTCTGCTTACTTATTAATTTTTCTTTCTTTGCCTCCTTCTCTGTTCTTAGCCAGTCTCTAATATTGCATTCATGCCTTCCTGCCTTTCTGACACACACAAACGTTCACAAGGAGAAAGAAACAGTTGTTAATCTGTCTGTGTCCTTAGTACCCTTGAATAGGCAGCTCTGACTTTACTAATAGGATTGGAGAGGGAAGCCTGAATGTGTCAAGGAAGCCTTTGAGTTCAGACAGAGTGTGTGACCAGGATGGCAGAGAGAATCAGCTCTGGGAGGTAAACCTCTTTTCCTCCTCCCATGTGGGGTGACCATGCATTTGCTAGGATCTTTCAGCGAGAACTGGGTACGATGGCAGAAAAAACAGAGGGGAGCCCTGATGTCATGGGCTGCTTTTCCTGCACTCAAGGTTGGTGCTGCTTTACTCCTCTTCCAACACTGTGACACTTATTCATTGTCATGTGTGCTTTCTGGTAGGTACAAGCAGATAACCACTTTCAGGAACTGGGTCTTTGCTCAGTGCCATCTACCTTGCTAATCTGCCTAGCTCAAGCTTAGGGAAATAATAGAGGCAGACAACTTTGTTCAGCATTAAACCTGACATCTGCAGGAGGGCTGTTAAGCTAGGGAAAGGAAACAAAGTAAAATGACAAAGATGGGGGAAAAAATAAGATAGAATGGAATAATCATTTCTTTCCAACTGTGTACTTCATTACGGATTTAATTCTAAATGTGTGCTGCAGTGTTTATCTGAACTTAAAATAAAGGCATATCAGACCACAAATGAAACTGATAAATGACCAGGACTTGGGAAATTAGTACTGAATCAGAGTTAACATCCTTACCAAATTCCTGATGGGTTGTGAGACATTCTCCAATAATTTCTATAAAGCAAAACACCTCCAGCGTAAGAGATTGGGAAGAGGCTGTTTGAACAGGCTACTGTGGGCATCTGAAAGGGTCAGGTTCTTGTCAGATGATCTCCTAACAGCCTACGGTGGTGAAGCTAAAAGGATGTATATCCATATTAGATGAGATAGAATTGTTTAATTTTAGGAATCAAAATAGTTTTTTTTTTTTCCATTGTGAAACAAAAAATCTGAACCTTCAGTTTGGGATTCTTGCTTTCTAGTCAGCTCACATAGGAACTGCTGACAGTTTCTACATGCATGCTGTTCACTCCAAAATTAACCTTATCTTAAATAGAAATTGAAGTGAGATATTAGATAATTTTAATTTATCTGTGTTTTATGGAAGGTTATTCTATGATTTCACCTGGCCTCAGGTGTGACAGCCATCACCACACTGGTATAAAAATCTGACAACTTCGATAACCTTCTTGTTAAATACTTTTTTTCCCCTGACAGACATCCAACTGTTTGAATCCTAAGTTTGGGTTATGATGTCATTTTCTATTCATCCACTGTGCTTTATTCTGCTTCTTATGTGGCTTGTAACTTCATATTCCCATCACAGATCATATTCTTCCTGAAAGAGATTGATGACTTGAAGCTTCTATATGAGCAGATGGTCTCTGACCTCCTGAAATGGATTAAACAGAAGGTGCTGGAACTGGACGATCGTCATTTCCCCAACTCTCTTCAGGAAATGTGGCTGCTCATGGCCAACTTCAAGACTTTCCGCACCGTGGAGAAACCCCCCAAATATCAAGAGAAAGGGATGATCGAAGCTCATCTCTTCAACATCAGAACAAAGCAGAGAGCCAACAACCAACGGGCATACTTGCCCCCGGAGGGGAGGACCCTGCAGGATGTGGAAAAGCACTGGATTATTCTGGAAAAGGCAGAGCACAACCGAGGAAAAGCACTGCAGAAGGAGATGCTGAGGCTAGAGAGGCTGGAACAGCTAGTCCAGAGGTTCATGAAGAAGGCAGTCCTGCGTGAGTCCTACTTGGAAGACATGAATAAAGTGATTGGGAAGCAGGACTTCTGGCCAGAGAGTGCAGACAGGATGGAGGCTGCCAATAAGAAACTGGAAGCCATTGTAGCAGATGTACTGCCCAGGAGGGAACGCTTTGCAGCTTTGGATGAAATGGCCACAGTTATCAGCCAGGAGAACTATCATGGCAAAGATCAAATTGTGCAGAAGTGAGTGACAGTTGAGACACTGTGTAGTGGTGGAGGTTGAAATTAGTTGAAATGCTGTGCTGTGGTGAAAGGAAGTGAATTTTAACTATGAATTGTAGCTCTGCTCATCGGTAGAACTGGCAGGAATTTCTTCTTGTAAGCAGTTTCAGGACATAAAGAAGATGAAGTGCTTTTCTTACAATTTTAGTATTTTCCTTGAATGATCAAACCCTCAAACTGATTTCTGGTGCAAAATAGTTTTAAGCTATATTAATTATATATGTAAATTCTTGTTCTGACAAAATTTCTATCTCCTATAAAAAATGTTTAGAGGATTTTTTTTTTCCCCCAAAAGCAACACATTTCTTTTTCAGTGTGCAGTTTGGAGAGGTACAGATTAGTTAAGACACAAAGTCTTCTGAGACTGGCTCCAGTTTAGAGTAAGTCTAGCAGAATTATGACTTCTCTGATTATCAATACAGCTGGATCTGAGAATGACTAAGTCAGTACAAATGAATTGTCTGACAGATTCATAGAATGGTTTCAGTTGAAAAGAACCTTAAAGATCATCTACTTCCAGCCTCCCTGCCACAGGCAGGAACATCTTCCACTAGACCAGGCTGCTCAGTGCCTCATCCAATCTGGCCTTGAACATGTCCAGGGATGGGGCATCCACAAGCTCTCTAAGCAACCTATTTCAGAGTCTCACTACCCTCACTGGAAAGAATTTCTTTCTACTGTCTAGTCTAAATCTGTCCTACTCAAGCTTAAATCCATTCTCCCTCATCCTATCATGAAAAGTATTCTCTTGTGGTATTTCAATACTTTTCTAAGTTCAGATAAAACCAGAATTCTGTGGGGAAACTAAGAAATAGTAAAAAAAAAAAATTTAAAAAAAAAATTAAAATCACTTCTTTTTTCCCCAAGCCTCTCCATTGTATAGGAAAACAGTATAGGATGTCAGTTAATGATAATCCATTAAAAAAAACCCCAATGTCTAAATTTTCAAAAGTTAATGGCAGCTGATGTGCTTGTCAAAATTCCTTATTGTGATCACACTAATTAGACAACAAAATTGCTTAAATCTGTTTCGTGATCATGGCTTGTCCTCTTACACTGGTGGCACAGTGTATGTGTGTTCATTTAGGTCTCCTAACACTGCAAGCCCTGAGAATCTCTCAGTGCTGCCCAGTGTCTTTGGTCTGACTTGGTCATTTTCCTCTCTTTCTAGGCAAAACAGCATTTCAAAGCAATGGCAGGATCTTCTGGATCAGCTCCAGCGACGCCAACGTGCTCTGGCTACCATGCAGGAAATTCTGGGCCTCCTGAGGGATATTGATGCCATTACAGAGGAGCTGAAAGAGCTGCAGGCAAGTCTATCAGTTTTATTTAGATGCATAACTGTATATCCATTCATCATTGCTGGAAACTGCATGTGAAAAAACAGGCTTTGCTGCAGGGGCTCTACCTAATCAGAAATCCAGATGTGGTAATACAGGTTCAAGTAATACAGTAAAATATAGATATGAAATAATGAACACCTAAGTTTACAAGTATATTAGCAAAAGTGGAATAAACCAGGCTGTTGCTACTATTCTACATGATTTCTTCTGAATTACCCCCTGGGAGTACCTGCAGTGGTCACATAGATGGGGACTAGCTCAGGTATGTCTGACTTGCAGGTATCTAAACCTGTAAGACAGAAATGTTCACCTGTAAATGCACAGTGACTGCTTTTTAGCGAGAATTTCCAAGTGTTACCAGAGTGAGAGAGCCAAAAGTCTGCCCTTTAGCACAGGAAATAGCTGGTTTCGTATTGATTTTGTAATATCAGGAAATGTCTTTGCATTCTTTAGTCTTGCCTTATATTCTCTAACGACAGAAAAGTCCTTATGACTACAGGTTGCCTTGTACCTAAGGTGAGATGTTGCACGAAGTTATGAATTTCAAATTAAAGATGAGAGCTATCTGTAAGCTATGAATCTTTCTGTCCTGCTCTTAATAAGCAAAAAACACTGAATGGTAATGATGTTATTGGAACCATGATAGCCTTGGGGGTATGGGAGAAGACTGGTAAGACAACATCCTACAATAGGATTGAGAATTGTATCCATTGATACAGGTAGAGGATAAAGTTTTAATCACTTGGTACTTCATCAGCTATCACTTAAATGCTATGAAGTACTGAAGTACTAGCAAAGGCAAGTTCCTCAAACTAAAAAGCGTTACATTCAAAACATACCATGAATGTGGATATTGCATAATTCTCCAAATACAGGCTGTGAATCAATCTGCCTACAGAGGGATGCATAGCATAGGGCTATCCCTTGTGCCCACAGATTCTGAGACCTTGACTGCTGAGTCAATAGAAGTAACCCAGGTGTGAAAATAAATGCTTATTTGAAGAGGCCATTACCTGCAGTAGAGAGTGAAGAGGAACTTTTGAACCAGTTTCTTCATATCAAGCCCTTGGATACACTCTCTGCCAACGCCTTTTGTTTCTGACTTTGTTTGCAGGTGTTAGTGAATTCCCAGGACTATGGGAAGCAGCTCCTTGAAGTAGTAGATCTTCTGCAGAAACACAACTTGGTTGACTCACAGATCTCTTCCTACGATGACAGACTGACACACATCTCGCAGAGGACGGCAGAAATCAGCAAGGACAGCACAGTTAAACCTGAAGTGCTTTATGCAAAAGTTCAGATGCTTCGTCAGCTGTATCAAAACCTTACAGCTCTGAGCAAGTCACGGTAGGGCTATGCTTACAGCTCTGTTCTTCCTGATTAGGAAGGCAAATCACTCCTTTAATTAAAAGACACAGCTTCCCAGCATTTTGAAATTTCTCCATTTATAAAGGCATTCCAAAAACACCTTGAGTGTCTTGGTTGCAGCTGAGAGAGATCACTTGCTTTCAGAGCTGAAGACCAGCTTCATTCTCAGCTTTTATTATGACTTGCTTTCTGTGAAGCCTGAATAACATGTGATTATCTCCTCATCTCCTAGAGGAAGCAAGAAATGTTATTTGTGTCTCTTTGTCTTCTTCCATCAATAAATTAATCTATGGCAAAGAGGATTTAAAAGCATTTAAATTCTAGATTTTCTAAATTCTTCTTTCATTATTGTCTCTAATAATTTGGTTATTTGGGATCCAAGTTCTTACTGAGATATACTGTTTGTTTCTTTGTTTCAGAAAGTCTCAGTTAGAAGAGTCTTTGAAGCTTTTCGAATTCTTCCGTGACTGCAAAGAGGAAGAATCATGGATCTCTGAGAAATGGAAGCTAGCAAGAACAACAACCTTAGGGAAAGATGTCAGTCAGATTACAGCCTCTATTCAGAAGCACAAGGTATCTTAGTTAGCTGGTGATGCCTTGTCTTTGTATTATAGTAAGATTTTAAAACACTTGTGTCCTTCATGGAGGCTTTCAAAACCTGCCTGGATGCATTCCTTTGTGAACTACCCTAGGGGATCCTGCCTTGGCAGGGGCGTTGGACTTGACGATCTCTGGAGGTCCCTTCCAATCTCTAAGGTTCTGTGATTCTGTGATTCAGTTTAGTCTGTGCAGAACTTGACTTAGCTGTCAAACCACTCATTGTCTCAAGTGTCACAAGCAGAGTTTGGAATTAAAAAAAAAAAAAATTATAGGATAGGGATTTTTTTCCCCAAAAAAGCAGAAAGAAAAGGTAGAGAAGGAATGTGCATCATCCTCTACTAGAAGTGTGGCTTCTAGTGAAGCCACCGAGCTCCATATTGGCTCACTTTGGATGGGAAAGGGAAAAAAAATTACAATTTTTGTTTCTCTTATTCATGTTGCCTGGACAGGAAAGATCTGGAGAAAGAAAAAGATGGTAAAAAGAAGGCAACAATCAGCAGACAGGATGGATAACACTGTGTGAGCTTACAAATCTGTTACCCCTTCCCCTAAGAGCTTGCTGTGGGGTAATATGAAAAATTTTGCTGTAAGAGCTACTGCCTTTTTACAGCACAGAATCTGAAAACAAGTGAAGAGACCTGTCAGCTTGAGAACTTGCATGACAAAACTGAAATAGGGGCCTCTGCTGCAGTCCTGGTATATATTTGTGTACATCTGTTTTGTGTGTTGATTGCCCTGGAAAACATAGGACAGCTGGATTGGTGGCCAATAAACCAGTATCTGCTTCACATCAAAGGCAAAAAGTAGGATGGTAATTTGTGTCAGGAGGACAAAAGTCATCAACACAGATATGATATGAGTATCTTGGAAACGTGCTGCAGAGCAGAAAACAGAACCTCTCTTCACTCTCAGATGGCAGGCAGTGAGTTGTGCTAACAAGTTTTCTGTCCTTCTGCTAGGCTCTTGAGGCAGAATGCAGTTCCCACAGGGCCTTATGTGCAGAAGTAATGAAGAGAGGCTGGGAACTGAGCCAGAAGAACCCTGCACACCAGGAGGACATTCTGAGGCAGAGAGACAACCTCCAGATGTTGTGGCAGCAGCTCCAAGATGAGGTTGCTGATCGCAAAAGCCGCCTGCAGGCAGCAGCTCTCATCAAACAGGTAAGCAGGGCTCTGCTGTGGTGTGTGGTATGGAGGACACTGTTACGGAGGGGTAATTAATTGATCATGAGATGGCATTTTCAAAATTAATATTGTTTATTAATTTTGGTATTCAAAACTCTCAGCACCCTCCACCACTAATTTTAATAATAATTAGGTTCTTCTGCAACAGTCATGGAAACATTATACAAAGGAATGACTGGATCTAGAAATAACTAGCAATAGTATATAAACATTAATTGAACTGTAAGAGAAGGCTCTTGTGGTNGCTTTACCCAAATTTGGGAAAAACATAGGCCTTGCACAAGGCATACACAAGCTAACTGTGTGTACCTCGTTTACCACAGGATGTAGACAAGTCTGGGCAAGCCAGAGTCCTTAAACTCAGTGGCTCCAAGTTCTTTGTCCTTTTTCCCATGGTTGCTTCTTCCCAAAACAGAAGAAGGAGAGTAGAAAAACATTTCTGGGCAAGCCAAGACATGTATAAACCTATTTTGGCCTACTCAGGCCTAGCACAACAGACACGTATCTGGTTCAGTTCTGCCCCATGCCCCTGCATGGGGCGGGGCAAGAATGGCAGGAAGCCTCCAGCTCAATCCTGCAAGCCAGCCAGGCAGGAGATTTCAGCTGCTGAAAGTTGTCCTAAGTTGATAATGCTGATAGAAATGGCCTCTGTTGATGCAGAGTGTAATTTTGTAGGTGGGATCTGGGTAGTTGTGTGAGATTTTTCTAACATGAACAAAACAAACCAACCAAAAATCAACCGAAAAAGAAACATGCCATAAGACTTGGGTCAGACATGAATTTTCCAAAGCCTTGGAAATGTGTGAGACCCTGCCATTCTGATCTACACTCCTTTTACACCTACAGACATTCAAACATCTGCAAATAAAGAGCATTCACAAATCATATGATGTTACCTCAGATATTCTTATTTCCCCTTATTCTTACTCCCCCTTTCCAAAGCTTTTGGCTCAGTTTTTTGTTCCCATAAGACGCTTGAATACAACTTCACAACTTTGCTTTTGACAAAGTCTAAATTCTCTGCTTTGTCTATCAGGTTTAATATCATGATGATGTTTTAGTTCTTTTTTCTTCACAACCATGTTTGTTTTTTTTTTCTCTGTCGTACCTTCTATTGTACCTTTGTTGTATCTTATTGCACCTGTCTCAGAATCTTGTTTTGTATTTTACAACCATAACCAGGTGGATTGCAAACTCTGGGGGAAAAAAAAAAAAAAAAAAGAAGAAAGATTTTGTAGTAACCCAAGTACATGGTTTGATGTTGGAATCTTCCTTAGTCTGTTCCTTATAGAACAGACATTCTATAAAATGTCTGTTGAAGTTAGGCAGTGTCCACCATCATTGTGCACTGTGGGTTCCTCTTTCTGCAACTATTAAGCACACCAGGTTTCAGTTAGTTTTAAAGAGTTACATAGGCAAACTTCAAATATCTTTACTGATATCTTGACTGGGATTTTGTGAATTATCTGTTTGATGTGATTATGAAATACATCACAGATTTAGCGCTGCCTTATAGTCAAAGCTTTCATAACACCTGGAAGTAACCTGATAGCTACAGACCTAATGGCATTTCTTCTTATTCCTCATTTTCAAAAGAGGAAAGTTAATGGGTCTTATTATTTCAGAATGAAACCAAAGTTTTTCTTCCCTGTGTTCCTTCAGTACTTTGCTGATGTTGATGAAGCAAACTCATGGTTGCGAGAAAAGCAACCCCTTCTGGCTAGCAAGGACTATGGAAAAGACGAATCAAGTGCTGAAGCGCTTCTACATCGGCACTTGCGCCTGGAGAAGGAGATTGCAGCCTACTCCTCTGAGATGAGGCGTCTGAAAGAGCAGGCTGACATTGCAGCACAGCAAGCTCCAGCTGCAGTAAGTAAACGAGTGTTTGTGTCACATTTTGCTGAAGAATGTAAATGAAGTTTCTTCACTGTGAGAGAACTTCTTGAAACTTCTTTACAGTGAGGGTGACAGAGCACTGGAACGGGCTGCCCAGAGAGGCTGTGGAGTCTCCTTCTCTGGAGACTTTCAAAACCCACCTGGGTGTATTCCTGTGTGAACTACCCTAGGGGATCCTGATTTGGCAGGGGGTTTGGACTTGATGATATCTGGATTCTGTAAAGGTCCTGTGAAATGGGTTTTAGTTGTATAAAATATTTTGATTTTGCCAGAACAGAATATTCCAAGTTACCCAAACAAGTAGATTGTGGGGGTTTTTTTGTTTGTTTGTTTGTTGGTTTGTTTTTTTTTTTTTTTAAAGTTATAATTGAGGCAGGTTTTTAGATTACAAAGATATCTGTTGGGCACTCATAGCCCATCTAATTAGTGTTCTGTGAAACGTTAGAAATATGCTTGTCTATATTAGATCCCTCTACTGCCCCTCACAGGTAAGGTCTCACTGTTTATTCTCATAAAGTTATTCATTTCAATCAGCTTCAAAAAGCATAGTGAAGCTAAACGTTTTTACAAATCCTTTCTGTATCCTAATGTAGTGATAAACTACACAGTTCAAGGAGCAATTCATGCCATCCCAGGGTGGATGTTTAAAGCACATGGGATGAATTCAACCTCTGCAGATGTCCCTCTTCCTCATTGACTAGAAAGGGAACTTTTGACCTGATCTCATTCAACAGAAGAATTCAGGGGAGATGGGTGACACATTTCATATTTTACTTGTTTAAGACTTCTGTGATCACTCAGTGTTTAGCCAAACCAGTCTGAGAGCTCTGAGTACCACTTTGGGCTTTTCTTTTACCTCATCATTTCAATACTAATTTTTATTGGAGTAAAAATTGTATTGCTTCATTATTAAACATGAAAAAGCATGTCACAAGATGCTATCGATGTGCAAGTAAAAGCATTTATTCACCTGGGCACTCACAGGCTTTGAAACTGGAAATGCTCAGGTACTAAAACATCAGCACAAATAGAACTGTGAGCACAGTCAATTCCTTGATTTATTGGCAATTCTTTTTTTTCTTTCTAAAAAACCTTCCAAACAAAGAGAAAACAGCCTTGATGTGAGCACAAAATGAGAGTTTTTACTGGGTCAATATATTTTAAAGTGAACTAAGTGAAAGTTCTCTAAATAAAACTAAAATGTTTTCCAGTCATTTGTTTGTTTTTTGTTGTTTGTTGGTTTTTGTTTTTTTTTTTTCCCCAAAAAAATAAGCAGATTCAAACAAATACTGGAAGAGTCAGAACTCTGTGATTTGAACTAGGCAGCCCAAATTTTCCTCCCATATGAAATTTTTATCCACAGCAGAAATATTCATTCACTGACTTTGTTAAATTTTGCTTAACAGATGGTGAAGACAGAAGCCCCAAGTAACCTAAATCAAAAAACTAAGCTATCATTCAGACGAACCTTGGTAACATCTGAAACAGCATTCCCTGGAACCTCCAGTCCAGATGTTCATTTTCTGCCAGAGAACATCTGGAAGACCCAAGATGAAATAGACTCACTTTATGAAAATCTCCAGAGCATGGCTGAGGTATAGTATCCCCTCCAGTACTTTGCACTTCTCAAAAATACTCAAGTCCAGAGTGAGGTCAAGTGCTGTGGTGGCTTCTGCCTTTCAGCTTATTATGTGTCTCAATCCTATGAAGTCCTGTGAGACTTCAAAGTTTGAGATTGCCATTGAAGTTTTGGATCAAAACACATTTCATGTTGGCAAAATTCCTATTTACCTTCCAGGTTTTTTACTTTATGAAGAGTGGAGTTTCTTGTGTAATTTTTTTTTTTATTTTATTTTTTTTAAATTTCCTAATGCTTGTTTGCTTGCTCCAGCTCCTACATCTTTGGGTTGCCTTACCTGATATAAAAGGAAAAAAACCCAACTGTAATCTATGTTCTCCATTTATTACTTTTACTCCTGCCTACCAAAATCCTGCCCTGTACCAACAAAAACATCTTATTGAGGTAAATCTTCAGTCAGCAGCAGCAAGCAGCCCAGTGGCCTTGATGCCTTTCAGGGACTGATCACACTCCAGCTGCTTCTCTTATGCTTTTAAACCACTGTTGTTCTGGAAAGAAGTACTGGGATCTTAAGGTGATGTGTTTTGTTCTTTTGGCAGTGTCTGGCAAAACTACTAAGCTACTACCTATGTGTTGTTTGTTTTATTCAAACAGCAGAGAGTTATTCCAGCAATACTTAAGTCTCCAAATATTTTACAGGACAGAAAAAAGGCTCTGGAAGAGATGATTGGATATTACCGCTTCTGTAGCTCTTGTGAAGAATTTCAGTCATGGATGAAAGAAAAAGAGAACATTTTCCGGACTCTTCAGCCTCAAGCAGACAATGTGGAAGTCATGCAGCAGAAATATCAGGTACTTCTTTTCCCTGCTTATAGGGAAAAGACACCTTTTAAATCAGATTCACCTTGGAAGAACAGATAAAGCTGAAAAATGAAGTTTTGAGAGTCTTTGAATTCATTTCAAATTCTGAAGCCATGCACAGATCAGATTCTTCTTTTGTGTAAACTGTGCCAAGTTTATTGAACTGTGTCCCTTTAACTTCTCCTGTACAAATATCATGGTACAAAAGGAATCCTTTTGTGGTTTATCTTATGCCACTTTGTGAAAAACACCAGATGAAGAAAAAGCACTGCAGTGGGGTGGGACATGCATGCATAGGTGTGGTGGGTTCACCAGGGGAGGTCAGGAGGGCTATACATACACCATGCACAACTGTGTATGGTGTCAGCAGACAGGTAAGTAGAGAAACTAACTGGCAAAGTGGACACGGTGAATTATTGAGGATTGTGTCCTGAGAAATGGAAAAGCTGCAAGTTCTGCATTCTCATTATCTTTTCTGTTTTAGAGCTTTTTAATGGAACTGGCTGCAGGCAAAGGCAGGCTGGGAGATATTGAAAACTTAGCTGTTAAGTATGGAAAGATCAGTCCCAGAAAACATGCTGAGATCCAGATTTGGCTGGAAGAGATCAACAGCAGGTAAAGATGCTACTGATGAAACAGGATTGTCTCAGGGCATCAGTTAGAAAGGAGACCTTTTACACCTGATCTAGACTACACTGAGAATAACTGTCTGGTAGGCTTCTGAGAACTGGCCTGAAGGGAGAGGTTTTCCATGTGGCTGAGGTGTGCTGTATTCAGATGTGGCCATTGCCACCAGACTGAGCCCTGGAGCAAAGGGGCAGGGATTGTTTTCTGTGGCCTGTCCATAGTGGTCTCAGAAGACAGCCCATAGTCCCTGCAGCCTGGCTAGTTTGTGGTGAGGGGATAGGTCTGCAGCCTGGCTGAAAAAGACCTGTTTGCTGGGAGGCCTGGGAACCACAGAATGGTGGGAGTTGGAAGTGACCTCTGGAGATCATCAAGTCCAACACTCCTGAGCAGGCTGCCCAAGATTGCATCCAGGTGGTGCTATGGTTTTCAATCTCGCCAGAGGAGGAAACTCCACAACCTCTCTGGGCAACCTGGTCCAGTGTTCTGTCACTCTTGGAGGAAAAAAGTTTTTTTCATATGTTTAGGTGGAAATTTCAATATTTTGATTTGTGCTCATTGCCCCTTGTCCTGTCCCTGGGCACCACTGAATAAAAGTCTGGCCCCATCCTCTTGCCATCTGCCCTGTAGATATTGACAAGCAATGATAATATTTCCTCTCAATCTTCTCCAAGCTAAACAGGCCTCTGTCTCCCAATCCTCAGAGCTACCTGGCAGCCTGTCCCCACTGTCGCCAGTGAGAAGGGGACAGCCCTTGGCTGCACTGGCTCTAGGCTGGCCCCAAGCCTGGTGTTATTCCTCCAGCACTGGCAAGTGCTTCTAGACCCTTTACACTGACAAAATAAAATTCAGCAATTGGTGTGTGTGTAAAGCACAACATGAATCCACCCACAGGTGACAGCAGTGGATGCAGGACAGTTCTGTTTGTGTTGCACTGCAGCAGCTGACTTGGTTGCTTACATGTCAGAGTGATGGTGCTCTTTACAAATATTGAAAGGGATATTAAACCCTCTTTGACTTCATCAAATATGTTTAGTACCTGTTACATGTGAAAGACTTGCATGTTGTCACCCAGCTTGAAGTAAGAGGCAGAGACAGGTCCTGATTTTGACCACTGTTGCTTATTGACATGGTGTCCAGGACCTTCTGGTCACCTGAGCAGTGTCCTATTGCTTGAGATGGCACCGAGATGAACTTCAAGGTTAAGGAGGAGTGCTACTGTTAACCCCCTCAACCCACAAGTCCTGATGAAATCTTTATACCAGACTTCCTGAATGGAAAAGAGATAGAGCTTATGTATAACAAAGGTTATAAATTGAATATCCTCTCCAGGTGAGGCCAAGTTTTGAAATCATGGCTGAGGCTAAATGCAAGTAACTGGTTCTCTCTCTCCAAGGTGGGAATCCATGGAAACTCTGAAGGAGGAGAAGGGCTCTGAGCTGATTGGAGTGGCTGATGTGAGGACATTTCTTCAGGATTGTCAGAGCGTAGGAGTACTACTGCAAGACAAGATGGTCCAACTCAGGGATCTGGAACCAGGGAACTCACCTGCTGGGCTGGAGTCTGACAAACGTAAACTCTCTACAGTTGAGAGAGAGGTCCTGGTGATAGAGAGGAAAATTGAATACTTGAGGAGCGTTGCAAAATCGTAAGGAAGCTGCACTTTGTTTCTATATTCTTTGCTAGTTCTCTAAGATCATGTTGTGAATTATGGCTATAAAGAGAATGAGCAGCTTGTAAAGTTTCTCTTTCTATCAAACTGAAGAGCTTTCCTGGCTGGCTGGAAGTCATCTCTCTTTCATATGGCTGGGGGGTTGTTGAAGGGGTTGCTTCTAGACCTAAGTGTTACAGGAGGATAAATATCATGGGGTTGTTCGTGGCTCTGACAAATTATTTCTATCAATGGAAATTTCACGTTTTGAGCTAAGTATTATTTAGGTCCTGAAAAAAAAGGTAATTGGAGGAAGCAATGATGAAGAAAGCAGAGAATTATGCATAGAAGCTTGGATTCAAAATATAAATGTAAAGTTTTTTACTTCTTCAAATTTTCTGTACATTCACAATGTGAAATGAATCATTGAATCCTAACAGTGTTACTAGAGTCTTTCACACGGATGCACTTTCTTCAGTAGACCATATTCACACTAATAGTGTGAATATGGTCTACTGAAGAAAGTTGCACTTGTAGTGTGGAACATTTCTTGCCTTAGCTGACTTTGGTTTTTAATGAAAGAATAAATATCCAAATCCATTCCTTTGAAAGAGTATTGTTTCAAGCTCTAAATTCCTGAAGCGTTTGTTCATCTAATTGAATGTATTTTATTTCCTCTTGTAGGATTAAGGACACTAACCCTGCGGAGAGCAGAGCCATCACTGAGCAGGTGGAGAACATGGAGAGGCTTCTGGCAAAGCTCAAGCTGGAGACCCAAAAGAAGCAGGACATTCTGCTGCAGGCCCAAAATCAACAATCCTTCCTGCAAGACAGTCGCAGACTCCTGTTATGGGCAGAAGGGATTCGGGAGAAGATGAGCAGTGAGGAAATGGGTGTGGATGTGGCTTCTGCAGAGCAACTGCTGAAAGAGCATCAGGACCTGCTGAAAGAAATTAGGTCTCAGAAAGAAAGGTAGAGAAATTCTGACATTCTAAACAGATCTGTTGTGTATATAACAGATCTATTGTATATATAAATTGTGTGTAGAAGTAATGCTAAGAGTTTATACAAATGCTCTTGAAACAGTGTCATAAGGAAATCATGGAATACAAAATGTGGTTAACTTTTGCATACTTATCCTGATGACTGATGGAGGGGGAAGGAGAAGCTGTATATTTGGAGTGGTATTCCACGATCTCTCATGACACTTACACAGTGTCATCTGCACTTTGTTCCAGTTCCAGTCTTTCTATTCTCAAGGTGTATGCTTCCAGTTGCTATCATCTTCAGTTCTCCTGCACTCTTAGGAAGTTCCAGTTATTCTTCCTTGAAAAGGAAAAGCCCAATCCAAATGGGAGAGTATCACATACTGCCTCCTATATGTGTCCCAAAGCAAATAAACAGCTGCACTTTGTGGTGCACAACCATGTCTAGCAGGAAAAAAGTGAAAGGGGGGAGGTAAGCTTCATGTCTGGGTGCTGCCAAGAAGGCAAAGAGCTGTGATGAAAGAGAATTCATATTCTCCCATTCAGTGAGGTCTTGCTTTTCTTTTTTGACTCTGGAAAGATTTGTGCAGCTGGAAGAGCTAGGACACGAAGTAATTAATAAACAACCCAGTAATGGCAGGACCATAGACGTCCACCAAGCCATGGAGAGGCTTGCCAAGGAGAACAAAGAGCTGGAGAAACTGTGGCAACAGCGACAGAAAAAGCTGCAGGATGGCCTGGAACTGCAGAAGTTCAATAGGGAAGGAGACCGTATCAATGCAGCCCTCTCTGGCCATGAGGCATTTCTCCGGGGGGATGACCTTGGGGTATGTACAGTAGCTGGGTTTTTTAATTCCCACTTTGTCTCTCTACCCAGGGAGTAGCAACAATTTCCTTAATTAGATCAATTTCCTCATTCTTAAGGTCATGGTGTTTAAATACTCAGAAACTAGACTTTCAGGTTCTTATTAATGTCCTCTTGTTGGCTCATCTTAATGAGAACAAAGCTCACTGTCTCTCAAAAAAATTTCAAAAACAGCTAGAGTTGTGATTTCTTGTTATGCTTGTACTCATCAGATGATTTTTGTACAACTGATTTATGTGGTGCCTAATGAGTAAGATTTCATCTTGCACATTTTATTTTTCTTGGTGAAGCACAAACTTTTAAAAAATTAGCTTTTTCTTTTCATTGAGTATTTTAAGAATATTAAAACAAATGAAAGGAGAAAACAAACACAGGCAGTATTCATAAGATCAGTCAAGGAGATTGTGGTATCTGATTATCTTTTATGGCTTCACCTGAAACTGAAACATCAATACCTTTGGATCAACTAAGTGGAATAAAGAATTACTTAGTTATGACCTCTTGAATTGCACACACCTACATTCAGAATGCAGATTTCCTTAAAAGGCGAAAAATTCAGCCACAACAGAAACATAAAGCAGAAGAACTAGGCATGACTCAAACCTAAACACTTGCTGCTTGTTTGTAGCCCTGAACATCCTTAGGCACATGCGAAATGTACACTGTCTCCTGCTGGAAATAAGAGGGAGGAACATGAGGTCCAAAATTATTTTTTTATTGCTACAGAAACACATGGCCAAGAAAAACCTTGATCAAATTTCTTTCTTAAATGCAGGACCATGTAGATGCTGTTCGAAGCCTGCTGAAGCAACATCAGGAATTTGAACAACTCTTGATGGTGCTGAAGAGACGAGTTGAAGCACTTAATGAAAATGGAATGAGCCTAATAGAGAGCAGGCACTTTGCGTCTCATGTGTAAGTCCAAACTCCTCCCTGTTCTATTTAACTTTAACATGCAATGATTAGGGTGAGATGCCAAAGTTTCTCTGAGCCAGGATTTAATGGAATCACAGAAAATCATAGAAACATTCAGGTTGGAAAAGACCCTTGGGATCATCAAGTCAAATCGATAATTCTGCTCGATGAACTTCACCTTTAATCCATATCCCCAAGCACCAAATCTAAAGGACATTTAAACACATCCAGAGCCAGTGACAACCACCTCCCCAGGCAGCCTATTCCAATGCTTGACCACTCTCCTGTGAAAAAATTTTCCCTAATGTCCAGTTTACACCTAACCTATTGCAGCTTGAGACTGTTCCCCTTTGTTCTATTGCAAATTACCTGTGAGAAGAGACCTCCAAGCTGTGATTTGCTGGATAAAGGGGGAGAAAATGAATATTTTCAAAATGTACATATTTCTGTGCTCTCAGGACAAATAAGCAAAATGCTTTAGGTTAGAAGTTGCATTTGACAGAACACTAGACTAATTTGCCTTGTATGATAAATTTACATATAGTGTTTAAATTTATTTAATGTTAAGTCATTAAATGCCTACATAAACCAAAATGTCCTTCATTTATTGGTATCACACACTAAAATTGAAGTTTGCTGTTAAAAAGTTACAGCAGACTTCACAAGGAAATAACTTCATGTTATAGCTGAAGCTGAACTGTCATCAAATTCCTTTACCATGCTAGAGTCGGTACAGTCTAGTAAGGGGAACTGTACATTAAAAAAAACAAAACAAACAAAAAACCAACCAAAACCAAGAGATGTATAATCAGAATGGACCTCTTGGGTTTTTGTGATCTCAAGTCTTGAAAACTCCCTGCACACATTTATAAAACAGCTCTTGATTTCTGATTTCTTACCTGCTCTATTAACACTGGAAGGTCATTCCAGAGCCTCGTTGTACTTACATCACAGAGAAAATTACTAACTAAGGTGGAATATTTGGGAAAGAAAAAGATTTAGGTGTTTCAGTCAAACATAAGTGACTGGAATTCACTGAAAGTAACACGGCCATATCAAAGGAAAGTTCAGATCATTTGCATGTTTTCCAGATGAACCCAGCTTGGTCAGCATTCATCCTGTCAACAGGGATGCTGAGCTAGACTCCATTTATGCCATAGCTATGACTACTGTACAATGAAAGGGAACCAATATGACCGATACTTCACTGAATTTTTTTTGTCTTGATAGTATTGAGGAGAGAATGGTCATCATCCGTCAAAGGTGGGAGCACCTGATAGAAAGCAATGCCAAGAGAAGACAGTTGTTGATGGATTCCCTACAGCTCCAGGTAAAAGGACTGGTACTCCAGACCTGGCTAGGCATGCATGAAGTAATTTTACCCTGTGTCTCAAACTACTGAACATTCCTACTACAACTCACTTTGGCTGTGAGACAGAGCTTCACTTTCCAGGAAGCAAGGCATATCTTGGTGGTAAATCTTACAAATCCATAACCACAGCAAAATACCAAAACAAAACCAGAGATATTAACTGAAAAATATCAGCAGAATATTTTGTTGCTGGATAAATTTATTCTGCTTATTACTTTCTATTGTTCTGAGACTTGATAATTTGGCTCAGTTATTTATAGTAACTGTACTTTTGGCACCAAATTTAGCTTCCAGTGCTGAGATGAAAAGTTATACTGGAGGGTTGGTTAAAATAATCTGGCAATTTTAAAAAGGGTCTAAGAAATACTACTCCAAGGGCTTTAAAACATTCATCAATATTCCAAGATGATAACTCTTTAATTAAGAGATTATGTAGAATAATTTTTATAGAAAATATATCACATTACCTCACTATTAAGAAAAAAGAATAAGGGTTTGATCCTAATAGCAAGGATCCATTGCAGATGCACACAGAATGAGAAGTTAAATCAGTTTAATCCTTTTTGTTTCTACAAGGAATTTAATCGTGATGCTGCTGAGCTTTTGCTGTGGATGGAAGAGAAGTATAAGATTGCATCAGATGAATCCTATCGTGACCCAACAAACGTTCTGCGCAAACTGAAGTGGCATGAGGCTGCTGAGAAGGAAATGATGGCTAATGAGGAGCATTTTGCAACACTGATAAAGGTGAGGATGATTTTGAAGAGAAGTCTTCCATCTAGTCCCAGGTTACATAGTTGCTGATCTACCTACTGAAAAAAAAAAAAATTTAAAAAATCATGTGCTGTGTTTCTCCAGAAAGGCAATCAAATGATTCAAGACAACCATTATGCTGCAGATTCTATCTGGGAGAAGATGTCAGAGCTTCAAAAGAAGTGGAAAGAATTGTATGGCAAGATGATAGAGCGAGGTGATAAGCTGAGACAAGCTGGGCAGCAAGAGCAGCTCATGGAACTGCTCCAGGTCAGTAGATGACAGGGAATGAAGCAGGGAAATGAAGCCAGGTTCCTCTGTTAAATGGTCCTCATGTAAAAGAACAGAATACTACCCAGATAAAAGTGTATTTTAAGGTGTCCATTTTGTCTACAGTCTCAGAAGAGAAAATCCAATGCAACACTGACCAAGCTTATTCAAAATTATGAGCAGAGTAGCAACACCAGCACAGCATCGAGACACAAAGCTGTTAGGCTCAGCACTGCATCTCTGTGAGAAAACAATTAAAACTCTGTGTTTGGGCCAATGGTCTGCAAACATAACTGCTTGCCTGAAGTCAGTCTGGGGGCTGGAGACATGGCAATCTGCCAAGTACATTGCCATCCCAGGCAAGCTGTAGGAAGGTGAACAATGTGCTGTGAAGTTGTTTTGGTGACAGTATGTCACACAACTGCTATTGTGCTGTAGCTACAGTCTGAAGCCATTGAAGGTAGATTGTTTTGCACTGAGTTACTGAAGATAATTCAAAGAGGCTGCTTTTAGTGATGGGCTTTAATGTCTCGGAGAGAGGAGAGCTCCAAAACAATGCGCAAACCAAAGTATTCCTAGGAGATGCCTCTTTGAGAGACCTAGCCATCATGGTACCACAGAAGGACATGGACTTAAAAATTGAGTCCAGGAAGCTGCCATGGGAGGGGATGAGTGAAAGAAAATGATGTTGATAGGTCAGTACAAGCATGCCATAATCTTTTCCTGACAGGATGCCAAAAAGAAGATAGAGAAAATTGAGAAAGTTCTTCAGGAATCTGAGACAGGCCACGATTTGCGCTCCAGCCGTGATCTACTCAAGCAGCACAGACAGCTGGAAAATGAGACACGTGAGCTGGCAGAGAAAATGAACTCTATTGTATCTCATGCAAGGAAAATGGCCACCAATCACTTTGACTCCCAGAGGATTTTGGATGAAACACAGAAATATCTGAAAAGGTGAGGTGTCACTTTATCTCCACTCCTTGTGACAATAACTTTGTTTGGTCTACCTTTCAGAAAATGCCTTTGGCTGATTAAGTTTAACCCCATATTCAGGAGCGATTTCTTCTGTCAGTTGCACCACAACTAGCTTTGATCTGCATCTACACCGTTACCTCTTGATCCACTTCAACATTTATTACTGAACTTCTTGCCAGCTGCACTCCTCCTCTAGTCCTTTGCATATCCATAGGTCATCCAACACTTGCTAAGAGGTACAGTGGTCCAGCATGCAATAGTGACATAAAAAAAATTCAATAAAACATCATGGGACCTAGAACTTCAAAACTGAAAATCACTTTTCCTCTGCTTACATTTAGTGTTATCATGTAACGCTACTGGCCAAAAGTAGCCTTTTGAAGGAGGGATTCTTATATGTGCAGCCAGCACTAACCATTGAAATTTAATTGCAAAGTGTCCAATGTTTTCTGATCAGTATCTGACAGTAGTATCATAGCCTAATTCCCTTGTCAGAATCAGGAAAAAGCTTTGTCTTAATATGTTTTTAATGGATGATCCCTAGGTTTGAGTCTTTGCAAGCACCTCTTGATGAGAGGCGTAAGATGCTGGAAGCTGCAGTGGACCTCTATGAGTTCTACCATTACCATGACATGGAACTGACCTGGATTAATGAGAGATTGCCTATTGCCCATTCCACCAACTGTGGGAAATCCTTGGATGTGGCTCAAAGCCTGTTGCAAAAACACAAGGTAAATCATTTTATCAAGTGAATTATAGCATGTTGCATTTAACTTCTGGCTGCAAACCAGCACCTGAGCAGTTATCCTTTAGGAGAAAACCAGTTTTCCTGGCTTTCAGGAAGGCTATTGGAAGCAAAATATATTGCCAAGCTTTCAATGAGTACATTCCCTGATTCCAGCACTAGCCCAGCTAAAACAGTTCCAGTGGATTGAGACAAATCAATAATGCAGTGAATAATTTTTAAAGCAAACACAAAATTCCTGTGGGAGCTGCAAAAATTGCCATATTTTGCAGTATTATTTTTCTGAGAAATTTTGTAGCTCTTCCCATGAAAAGTGGATAAAAAATTGGCATACTTCACATTAAATAGAAAAAAAAAATAATTGTGGTTTTTGCTTTGTGGGTTGACCTGGTTTGAATTTGTGACTGTTGTGTGCTCATCCTATTTTAGTTCTATGCTTATGCCTAATTATACATGCAATTTTGAGGTATGTGCATGCTAGATTCTCTAAGAGAGCAAGTGACAGCCATTTAAGATTTTGTTTTGTTTTGTGGGTTTTTTTTTTCAGTTCTATACTTACTGTAAAATGGTTTGAACAAGCCACAATCAATATACTTATAAAGACAAGTTAACACTGATTTCTGGGAGTTCAACTCTTTGCAACATTTATCATAACCCCATGCAGAGCTACAGGCTGGGGTCGGAGTGGCTGGAGAGCAGCCAAACAGAAAGGGATCTGGGGGTGCTGATTGACACCCGCCTAAACATAAACCAGCAGTGTGCCCAGGTGGCCAAGAAGGCCAATGGCATCCTGGCCTGCATCAGAAATAGTGTGGCCAGCAGGAGCAGGGAGGTCATTCTCCCCCTGTACTCTGCACTGGTTAGGCCACACCTTGAGTACTGTGTCCAGTTCTGGGCCCCTCAATTTAAGAAGGACATTGAGGTGCTTGAGCGTGTCCAGAGAAGGGCAACGAGGCTGGTGAGAGGCCTCGAGCACAAGCCCTATGAGGAGAGGCTGAGGGAGCTGGGATTGTTTAGCCTGGTGAAGAGGAGGCTCAGGGGAGACCTTATTGCTGTCTACAACTACCTGAAGGGTGGTTGTGGCCAGCAGGAGGTTGCTTTCTTCTCTCAGGCAACCAGCACCAGAACAAGAGGACACAGTCTCAAGCTGTGCCCGGGGAGGTTTAGGCTCGAGGTGAGGAGAAAGTTCTTCACTGAGAGAGTCATTCCCCACTGGAATGGGCTGCCCAGGGAGGTGGTGGAGTCACCGTCCCTGGAGGTGTTCAAGGCACGTTTGGACGTGGCACTTGGTGCCATGGTCTAGTCTTGAGGTCTGTGGTAATGGGTTGGACTTGATGATCTTTGAGGTCTCTTCCAACATTGGTGATACTGTGATACAGCTAGGGGGGCACCTCAGAGCTGCTCTGTACTGCAGGCAACTCTCCTGATGTTGCTGCACCTGAACTGCAAGTTACATAAGAAACGTTGTAAGGGCAGTAGGGAAGGAGGCTTGATGGATCAGGAGTCTAATGGTTTTCATGATACTCCTGACAATGTCTCTCCAGACCAATCGTTTTCTGGGATGTTTTATTTTCCTGTCAGTAGCTCAACACTCCCAGCTTTGTATGTCATCCCTTGACCTGCTTCATCTCCTAAACCTCCCTGCCTGCTGGGCAGTGGAAGGAGTAGGTGCATAGTAAGGAGAAGGGGCAGAACAAGCTCACAGTACCAGGCTGAGGACTTTTTTGAGTAATGCTAAGGGTGTAGGGAAGTTAAGGAATGTCTGCTGTAACCTTACTGACTCACATCTCGTCCCTCAATGACAGCACAAGAGCAGAGCATAATATAAGTGAAGCTGAGACAAGTGGCCGAGGCTGCAACTGTTGCAGACACAGAAAATCCTTGTGTCCACTGGCTGTACTCTGCCCACCATTACCAGATACCAGTTTTGCTTAGGACTAAGAGCATATGGAAGTTCTTTGTCCTCACGTACCCTTCATTTATTCCTATCTTTTCTTTTATCTGATTCCCAGGAACTGCAGGCAGAAGTGAATGCCCACAAACAGCAAGTCCAGAGGGTCCTGGATAAAGGAAGGACAATGATTGTAGACCAGCACCCATCAACTCAACAAATAAATGTGAAATGTCAGGAGCTTGTGACTGCCTGGCAAGGCTTGGAAAAGGCCTGTGAGGAGAGGATGAAGCAACTGCAGCACTCAGTTGGCTTCCAAGAGGTACAAATTACAGAAAAATGCTCACACAGTAACTTCTTCAGATGAGCAAGAGAACCAGAGTATTACAGTGAATAACAAAACAGCTTTGCTGAGATTGGTATTCACATCAGTTGTTGAGGCCAGACCCCCCATGAGAATGAAGGGCTGGGGTGCAGCTGAATGCAGCCCCCTGTCTAGAGTTGCTGCTCTAGAGGCTTGCCTTGGGCTCTATACCAACCCCTTAGAGTTGTGTGTAGAACAGATTTCTTCTAGTGGTAGTTCCTTTCTCAATATCTTTATACAGTGTCAGGCTTTGGCACAAGTAATGTAGTGGATCCTGAACTGCTCCTTCATACTGGAGAATTATGGCAAGGAAATCAGAAAAGAAAGGATATCTTGTGCCATCCAGTCTTTGTCTCTTCCAGTTAGCAAAATGGTGATGAGAAACTGATAATTCTCTTTTGCTCTCAGAGAGAGTGGAGACTTCTGATCTTACTATTTTCAACAAAATACCAGACCTTTATCTGTGGCCTATTTAGAAAAAAATAATAATGTATATATATTTTTCTATCATCAGTGTTTCATGTGGGGATGCAGTTATTCAGATAACACTTGTAGTTTTCTAAACATAAACTGTATTTACATGGAGTTCACAGACCCATCTAAACTAGCTTCCCTGGGGACTTTGATTGTTGGGCTCTTATTTCCTCCATCTATAAAAATAGCTGTCCATACTATAGGCTTGATGAAGCCTTATTTTTATAGGTGATTTGAACTTCTCAGAAAGGGAAAGGGGAAATATCATACTGATATTATGCACTTAGCCCTGACCCTAAATGAATAAAGGAAGGGAAGAGTCAAGTAAGGATAGTGATATGAAGAAAAGAATAGTGAGACAACTTGGAAGGTGCTGCCAAAGCTTTGATATCTGAAGAAGACCTTAATTACTCCACACTGAAGTCTTCCATCTATGGCCTCCTTCACCTTCATATGATTTGATAGAAAAAAGCAGTGTAGAATAGAATGTCTTGGAATTAAATGTTCTTTATCTGTTGTTTAATGAAATGTCACAGCAAATGCTGCAGTGCACCCTCCATTTAGAATTTAGTAGGTCCAAAAAAATGACATTGAGTGTTTTGAAAGTTGATGTAGAAACTAATTGCTTTCTCTTTTAACCAATAGTATTTAATGAATACTTCAGACCTGGAGGCTTGGATAGCAGAAAAATATCCACTCGTGACAAGCAAGGACTATGGTAAGGATGAAGATGGAACACTGAAACTCCTTAAGAAACACAAGGTATTTCTCTGCTTGAATTCTGCCTGCTGGCCTGATCTTGTGGTCTGTCCACAGTTGTTACATTTTTCTATCTCATTAGTACTTAAATGTCTAGCCTCTACAAGATGTTTTACAGTGATGTATGTCTGGACTGTTACAAGAGAGCAATGCAGCTTAATAAGACTGAGAAAAGCATAGTTTGGGGGGAAAAGAAGATGATGGATAGTCTTGCCCTCTTTTTCTGAGGTCAAAAATGGCTGTGATCTGATACCTGTTTTTCAGTTTCAACAGAGGTGTGCAGAACTCTTATTTTTTTTTCCTAGAATCAAAAGTACAGATGGAGTATTCTTCCAGGGAGACTTTTTGCTACCTAATAATGCATCCAGAATTTCCAATTGTCTTTTTAAATCTAATTTATTTGAATTCATGTACACGTTCCCCACCCCCTGGGGGAAAAAAAAAAAAAAAAAAAAAAAGTGCTGCTACAAAATGATCTTGGAATGGTCTTGGAAATGTCACACAGCTCCAGAAAGATTTTCTCCTCTTTCAATATCTCAATGACTACACCATAGGCCAGGGCAAAAGTTCACACAGTAGAGATATTTCATAGAATCATAGAATGGTAAGGTTGGAAGGGACCTCAAGGATCATCTAGTTCCAACCCCCTGCCATAGGCAGGGACACCTCCCACTAGTACAGGTTACTCAAGGCCTCGTCCAGCCTGGCCTTGAACACCCTCAGGGAGGGAGCAACTGTGACTCAACTGTGTCTCAATTCACTCTTTTCTCTGCCAGATATTGGAGCATGAGATTACTATTTACCAAAGTTTGATGAAAGAACTGAGTGAAAGTGCCCAAACTCTTCCACTTGTGGGCTCTATCCACTATGATGACATTGATGCACCAAAGGAACGAGTCCATTCAAAACTTGAGGAGTTGCAGCAACTAGCAGCAGCAAGGTATAAACTACAACTTCCTATTGGATCCTGGGTTTGATTTAAAGCCTACTGAAGTAAATAAAGGATATTTCCAGTTACCTCACTGGAACTTAGGTAGTATCCACCATGATCTATTTTTTCAATTGTACTTAGAAAATTGGTTGTGCACTTAAGAGCTTTTCATTATTGTGAAGCAAGAACTCTACATTTTATGTAGGGAGATTTGCTACATTAAGGATTTAAACCCCCCCAAATTTCCTCTTTATCCTTCATCATCCTCCTATAATGTGACTTGAGATGCCAGATGCTGACTTTATTTTGTGGTGTTTGGAATCTGCTACCAAAGGCAGGGGGAGGAGGAGGCGGAAATGGTTTTAAAATATTTCCTTAATGTTGCATGAAAATTACTGAATTCGTTACATAGCAGAAGAGGGACAATTAGAGACACTCTTATATTCATGGCCAGTGGCTGTTCTAGTATAGGAAGGGTTTTATTCTTAAATATTTGAGTCATTGAGCTTTTATTTCACTAGCTTTCTGTTGTCGTTAGAGTAAGGTGTTTACGACAGGACAGTTTGCCTGTACACAGGGTTTAAAAACACTTCCAGTTTCTTGTCAGGAAGGAACAAATATGTGAGGAGTTTAAGGTTTTCCTCCAAACACACATGCACAAAAAAAAAAATTAAATAAAGAAAAGAGGGTCTGCAAGTAGAATAACGAAAAATCAACCTGAATCCTAGAATAAATAAGCCTAAAGGAAATTCTGTATTTTACCTTTTGTTTTTATTCTTGATTATGATTTTACAAAGCAGAAGCATCAAGAGAAAATCCTGTGAATGAAAAGTTTAGAAAAACAAATACTCAGTCTAGAAATATCAGAACACATGTGTGTTGAACACAGAAATATTATGTGGTCGTTCATGTTTAATGTTAAATTGAGTCTCATGGTGCCTTATTGCTGAGCTCAGTGATCAGAAATATGCAGCAGGTTGCAGCAATTTTGCTGAACAGACAATACAAACAGAATTGCCTAAAATGGCTTTCATAGCATTTGTCTTCCTGGTTGCATCATCCTCAGAAATATTTCCTTCTCATTTTCACAAGTACTACAGTTATCTTCAGTTATCTTTAGAAAGACAGATTAAGACAGATCTGCAAAAAATACGAAGAGTATTCTCATGAGAAGTAAGAAAAGAAGAAAAAAAACCAAAAAACCCAACCCAAACCAACCAACCAACTACAGCAACAACAAAACACACCAAACCCCAAAAATGAAAATTAGAGAGAAAGCACTGAGCTAGGCACAGTGCTTTTCTGGGCAACTCAGGCAGTGAGTCTAACCTGGCTGGCAGCTGTCATCCTAAAATGTAATCTCCAATCTTGAGAAATAAAGTTAAACCTTTCATTAAAGAGGTAAGTCTTGATGGTGAGAGGTTTGGGAGATTAATAGGAAGAAAGCTGCTGATTTTCCTCCTCTTCTGTTTCCTTGATCTAATGGTGTTGTCTCGTCTCCTTTCTCCAACAGAGGGAAGAAACTGGATGAGACTCTTGTCTTGCATGAGTTTTTACGAGAGTATGAAGATCTGCAAGACTGGATCAATCCACAGAAACAAGCAGCCAGCTCTGAAGACTATGGGAATGATTATGAACACATCTTGGTGAGTTTTTTAAGTAATAGATTTTCATTGCTACTTTTACTGCTAGGTCCATGTTTATTCAGTGCCTGTGGGTCCCCAAAAACATCAAGGAGACAGGATTCATTGCCTTCATCATTCATGATAACACCCTGGAAAAGCAGGACCTTGTCAACATGAGGGGTTTTGCCATCACACCAAAGACTGGCAGTGTAAGAGAGAGAAAGAGGGAGGGAGGGATGGGGGAGAGCAAGCAAAGGGGAAAGAGAAAGAGAGCGAGAGGAGAGCAGAGAGACTGAAAAGATTCTAATCGCAGAATCACAGAAGGTCAGGAGCTGGAAGGGACATTGAAAGATCATCCAGTCCAACTCCCTTGCCAGAGCAGGTTCTCCTATACCACATCACACAGGAACGCATCCAGGCGGGCTTTGAATATCTCCAGAGAGGGAGACTCTACAACTCCCCTGGGCAGCCTGTTCCAGTGTTCTGGTTGTCCTTGAAGGTTGTCCTTGAAATAAGGCAAAGTGAAAAATAAGTACAAATAAATGGGAGATGGGAACAGAAAAGAAGGAATAGTGGATAGGAAGGATTGACTCGTTAGGACAGGGAAGTTCCATTGCCTACCTCCTGTTACTGCAGGGGCTGAGCTGCGTGAAACTGCTGCATGCTAAAATGTCTGTGCCTTCAGAGAGCAACTCCTCTGTATTTTTAATAACCAGATATTCCAACGTGGTGTCCATTAAGGAATTTTTCCATCACAAATGCTGCTGTCCGGACATCTACTGCTAAATCTCCTCCCATGGTAGAGGAGATAATCTAATGTCAGCCTATTAGAAATCAATCGCCAATTGGAATCCTCATTTTCACAGTTTGTTTCAAAATGCCTTGTGTCCTAAATCTCAGAGTTGGACTACATTATTCTGCTGTAGTACTGAATACATGTGGTGGGTTAGGAACTGTACCAGGTTAGGGTGGATCCCTGTTAGTNTATCCCCAGAATGTTCGCCTTAGAGCTTCCACCTCCAACTTTCTCTGTTTTGAATTTTTTTTGATGTCTGAGGTAGGAATCTAACTCAAACGGCCACAGGAACTTACACACAATTGGAATTTAACCAGACTAGCTCAGGCGTCTTGGAAGTCAGATGAAGCTGTATTTACAGCAAAGCACAATTTACAACCATATATACACAATATATTTACAAGTACTTACAACTATACACAAATAAGTAATAATACAGAAATCCAAACTCTCTCACAGACAAATAAAGCTGCCCAAAAGGGCTCAAAGCTACCCTCTCTTTCTCCCTCTGCTTTCCCAGACAGACAAACAAAACACCCAGCAAAGCTTACATTGTTTTCTGTTAGCCAAGATTAGTGAGGAGGAAGTGAGTAGATCCAGTGTCCCAGACCAGAGAGGGACAAATTGTTGACATTTTGGTTTTTTATGCCTCTCAGCAATCCAATGAATGATACAGACGTCTACAGACTTCATCATTATTTTCTTTTCACAACCAATTATCTAATTTCTCTCATCAAAATATTCCAGTTAGCCTCAAACCAGCACAATACACATTTGTATTCATGAAGTGAAAACATATAATTTAATAATTGAAATTCATTGTACATTAAATGTTTGTTTCTGTCTGCAGCAAGAATGTTTCTGCCACCCATCTGGATCACAAACTTCATGTTCATCTAATAATTTGTAGCTTCTTGTGGCTTTTGGACATAAAATGCAGTCATTCTCTGCAGTTTCTCAATTTCCAAATATGATCACCTTACTACCTGTCTTTTGTCTGTGCTCTAATAGCTGAGATGGGGAAAGAAAGCACTCAAATTGCATTTTTATTATTTTTCTTCCTTCAAAAGCAACTTCGTGCCAAATATGACACATCCCGACACCAGTTGGAAGCTGCTGGGAAAAGAGTTGTGGCCTGCCAGCAGCTGGCAGACAACCTGCTGAGCCGTGGGCATTCCAAGTCCCAGGAAATTCGGCAGAAGCAGAAAGAGCTAAGGTAGGAAACTTGTGTTAGCTGTCTCCAAGCTTTGTCCTCAGAATTCTTTCTCAAGGAGGAGGAAGTGAAAAAGATAAGGCGTGTCCTCCCACTTCTCTAATTGCAAAATATGTGGTTTGCTTACTGATATGGAGCTGCTGCCATGCTCCATTTAAAAATAGACTACTATAATGCAGAGTTTATCTACTTGCTGATTTGGCTTCTTGTAAGTTGCATCAGAGGTGCTTTACAAGTAAGGGATGATTGAACTTTCTGTGACCTTTGGAACAGGATCTCCTAACTGGAAGGGTAGACATTTAGTTACTGCTTTATTGCTATTTGAGTTTGAAACCCATGACTGCTCTGCAGAACAAGGTTCTGAGTTTTTTAAAGAATCATAGAATCACAGAATGGCTTAGATGGGAAGGGACTTTTAAAGGTCACCTAGCTGAACCTCCTGCAGTGAGCAGGGACATCTTCAACTAGATCAAGTTGTTCAGAGCTCCATTCAGACTGACCTTGAATGTTTCTAGGGATGGGGCTTCAGGGAAATCAGGTCAATGTTTCATCACCCTCACTGTAAATACCTTCTTCCTTACATCTTAATCTCCTCTCTCTTTAATTTAAAAATACTACCTTTTATCCTGTCACAACAGGATAAAAGGTCCTGCTTAAAACACTGCTCCCATCCTTCTTACAATCCCCCTCTAAGTACTGAAAGGCCACAATAAGGTCTCCTGAGAGCCTTCTTTTCCCCAAATTTCTAAGCCTTTCTTCATAAGAGGGGTTCTGATGTAAAGTCCTGCATATAGAAACCTGAAAAGCACATGAGAGCAGGGCACATTTATATAGGACCATTTTTTAAGTATCTGAGGCAGAGAAGGGGCACGGTGAGAGGAGGGTGAGAAACATGCTGCCCCTCAGAGAATTACTCCAACAGAAGTTAATGGCAGGAATAAAGGACTAAGCAAGAGAAGATCTTGTTTCTAATCTTTCTTCAGACAGTTAACCTCCTTTACTTCTTGCTTGAATGTTTTACATGGTTCTTTTCCCCATCCTCCCATCTAGAAACTCCTGGGAGGAGCTGTTGGAAATTACCAGGCTACGAGGTGAGCGTCTGAGAGATGCTGAGGCAATTCACAAGTGTTATCAAGATCTGACAGATGCTCTGGCCCATATTGAGGTAAGAAATAATGGGAAAATGGAAAATCTCATACAATGAGAACTTCATTTCAGCTTAATTTGCGGAGTATTATGATTCTCAGCAGACTTACTGCTGACTTCTAAAAATTCTCAGTACTGATTCCTCAAAGTGCTAAAAAAACTCCTGTGTGGTGCTTAGATGACTGGTCACCTTATGAGAACCATTGGTGAAACCAGGTACAAGTAGAATTGCATGAGAAACAGAGTAGGGCTTTAAGTAAATTTTCTTACAGTGCAATGCATGTAATAATGTTGTTTGCAGCCATCAGTCTTGACTAAGAAAACACTTACTGCCTCACTGTGGTTCTTTGTATGCTATAAGGTGAAGAAAGAACAGTTTTATGAAGAAAGCATTTGTCTGAATTAAAGTTACCATTAGCCTGGAAGCTTGTCAGACAATTGTGTGACCTGATGCAGAAAGCTGTGCCAAAAACTCTTATTCTCATTTCCATGCCCAGTAATGGCAATCATTTCAAACAGTCCCAATGTGAAAACTAGGGGAGAAGTCCCAACGAAAATATTCAGGCTTCTGATTTATCTGAGCATCCTGACGAATTTCACAAGTTGGGCATGCTGTAATGAGGGCAGTGATTTCCCTGGTGCAGATGTATACAGGAGGCAGTGAGCCAACAGAGCTTCCATTGTTTGCAAGGCAACAGGGCTTTGTTAGGTTGTGTGCAATTGCTTGTGGTGGCAAAGGCTGCCTTATCAACTATATTATTCTTGTTTTCTTTACCTTTCATGAATGTAAAATCAAACATCATAATACTTCACGGTATACCAGCTGGGTTTTTCAGAACCTGGTACATATTTAACTTCAATGATGAAGTAGTTAATTCTGTGGCAGTGACAAGTGATAGCTCAGGAATGTCTCACAGACTAGTATTGGTTTAGCTCAATGGTGCAATTAGCCCAGGAAACCAATACATGTTTCTTGAAACACATTTTATTCATAAACTTCACTACTGAGTGGGAGGGCAATTCAGTCAACTTGCCCATCCCTTTCTTTGCACCCTGGTAAGTTGCCCACCAGGCAAAGCTATCTCTCATAGGAACATAGTACTAGATCTTAAGTCATGATTTCCTGTGTCATCATATCATAGACACCTTCAACATGTATCTCCTTTTACAGTGCTTTGCCAACATGCCTTGTTAATAGCCCAAACAAGCCTGTGAATCTGTTAGAGAAATGAGCCTCTCCAGTGGTTAGAAACGTTCTGATTTTCACTTAAATTGACCTGGAGCAACATACTGTTCTAGCAACAGTGTTGTCCTCCAGTTAAAATGCCTTTTGTTTTTGCCTACTCTGTTCCCAGTGCATGTCTGTGTATAGATTAAGTCTTCTCCAAAACTTTATTAGGCCAAATAAATGTTTAGGTCTCCTTTTATGTGATGGCCTCTCTTTTTCCATAGAATCATAGAATGATAAGGTTGGAAGGGACCTCAAGGATCATCTAGTTCCAACCCCCTGCCATAGGCAGGGACACCTCCCACCAGTACAGGTCACTCAAGGCCTCATCCAACCTGGCCTTGAACACAACCTCCCTGGGCAACCTGTTCCAGTGTTTCACCACCCTCACTGTAAAGAACTTCCTCCTAACATCCAGTTTAAACCCATTGCCCCTCGTCCTGTCATTGCAAGATCTTGTAAACAATCCCTCCCCAGCCTTCCCATAGGCACTCTTCAGATACTGGGAGGCTACTATAAGGTCTCCTCGAATCCTCATTTTTACAATAGTCTTTTTTTGCAGATATGATATTTTAAACTCATATTTCCTGAGCATCTGTAACTAAATTTTTATCTAAAGATGGTTTACAGACACACCACCTGTGCAGCCCAGAGAATGTCCTGAAATTGTTGGTGGTTAGTGATATTATATGTCACTATGGTAACTATTCAAGATTGGTTCCCATCTCAAAGCCTGTATGATATTCTCATATTTTCTCATCAAGGAAAAATGAGCTTTCATCTCTCACAGTCCAGTTGGGTAGCTTAATCACTGACATACTTAAAGGTGAGTTAGTAGGATAGATTTTTCCTACTTCCTTTAACCTACCATAGTTGAGTAACTCAGGATGTCCCTAACCATGCAGTATTGAGACGCACTACAGAAAATTCCTGAAGTGGGCTTACAGTGTGTTTTGCTTGGAAATAAAAAGTAATAAAGATTTCTGTGATTTCTTCCTCTAGGAGAAGTCTAAAAGTATTCCAGATGATGTTGCTAAGGATATGAGAGGTGTGCAAACTCAGCTGCGGAACCATGTTGCTCTGGAGCACGAGCTCTCTGGGAATGAGCGACAGGTAACAAAAGTCATTTGTGACCTTTGAGTAGCCAAAAGTCAAGTTTCCAAGACAATCATACTAATGATTTGGTATTGTGAACCAAAGTGTTACAGACTTTTTGTGGGAGCCTGGAAATATCTAAGAATCTTCCTTAGGTCTTCTGCTTTTTAGTATGTTCAGGGTTTGATAGCAAAGATAAAGTAGCTAGTTTAAAACCTTAGGAATAAAGGATCTGTTATGATAAGCACCCATTATTGAGGTGATTCACAGGGATATTTTCGATCACTGTTTGAAATGTGTGCTTTTGCCAGGCTTTATGATGTGTTTACTGCCTTCTTAAAAGTGTTCTAGGGAAACTCACATTATTCAGTGATTACAGGGGGAAATCCAGTATCTGTTTGATATGCAGAGAAATGGAATATTCATTGAGCGCAAAGTGCATTAACTCTGGAGAACTGTAGGAGGAAGGATGAGGCAGCAGTCTGGAATCTTCAACAAGTAATAAAGGGCTAGGAATTGGACTGTGAGAAAGGAGGTTAGAGCTCATTGTAATAACTTGTGAAAAGTTTCAGCTTGTGGAAACAGCTGCTGTTTAAAAAACCTCCTTGTATGTAAGAGATTTGCTTAATTTCAGCTTGACCAGTAAAACTAGTATGAGTTTTCACCCTTTTGTTTAGTAAATGTAATGATGTAGTGAATACAGCATGTATTATACTGTCATTAGTGAAGTAGTCATCCCAGTGGTCTTATATCTTGGCCTTGCAGCAGGTAACACTAGAACTGATCTCACCAGCTGCTTGTTACTTTTAAAGGTGAAAGAGCAAAAGACATAGAATCATAGAATGGTAAGGTTGGAAGGAGACCTCAAGGATCATCTAGTTCCAACCCCCTGCACGAAGGGACTAATAATCACAGTTAATCCGCAGGGCCACTGGGGAAAACAAAGCATGGTTAGCTGCTATTTGTATTACTCATGCAATAAATGGTGTAGTAAAATGGAGAAACAGAATCTGCTTGCCTATTTGAAAAAAAACCTACCGTTGTGATGAGCCTTAGCAAACACTGGATGTCACTGTTATTCCACAGAACTGAGGTTAGGGACACGGTTAGCACTGAGAAAAGTTAGGTCAGGAAATGTTACTCGAGTTGTATTTTCATTTACAATTAACACAACTCTTATCACAGTTTTTCTGATATTCACTGGATCTCTATGACTCTTTCATCCTTGTGTACAGCTGCAGGAGCTCATCCACTCTGCAGATCGTGTGCTGACCCGCTGCTCAAAAAAGCAGGTGGAAGACCTCAGAGCAAAGCAGCAGGCAATAGTGACCAACTGGAAGGCACTGAAGTCTAAAGTGGAACAACGCAAGAAACTTCTGGAACAAGCATACAAACTTTACCAGTTCCAGGCACATGTAAGCATATGTACATGGGAAGAATAGTAAGAACAAGGCAAATTTCTTCTGCTATGCTTTCTCCTAATATATATATTAGATTTTTGAAGTCTTCAGCCTGGGATAGTCTTCATCACTAAGTTAATATTGATGGATTTATCCATTACAATGTAGTCACCTAGAGTTCATGTTCTTATTGATTGGTTTCATAACTTGCCATGTATCTAGTTACTGACTTTAGATAGAAAACATCCTGTTAGTGGCTGTGTATGTTTTCTTTTTCTTGTTGGAACCATACCAAATACCCTTGTCTGAAATCTATGATGCATCTTGTGATCTGAATGGTAACCCCATTTTTCTGCCCAGATGGGACTAGGCAGGGTTATACAGCCATGTCTAATGACTGGAAGATTCTCAGTAGCTCTAGGGTAGGTTAGACCATCTTTCCTGCAAAAAAACCCCTCCTAGACTCCTGACTGCAAAGAGGCAGTTTATTTTCCTTTCCTCTTTCAGCTGTACCAAAAGGTCCACGAGCTTAAAGTTAATCACAACTATTCAGTGTACTTTTAAAATTCATATTGTTTATATGTAGTCCACAGGGCCTTTTCATTATGAAATTATACATAGGTTGAGAAGTTAAACAAAAACAAATCAACTTTTCCATTAAATTAGAATTCTGCACAACCAACTAGTGTATATTCTTGTATCCTATCAAGTATAATTTTAGTTTAAGAGCAGAGCTGGCCTTGAATGACAACAATAATTGACAGCAGAGGGCTCCATATCTTCCAAGAAACACTGTCAAGGAAAGGATTTTAGACATAGACTGAAAGTATTTATGAATTATCTGAGTTTCTTGTTCTGATGTTTGTGCTAGGATGTGCATGGTCTCAGTCAGGCTCTCTTTAGGAGTTTCCTGCAGACTGGTTCTTAGTCTATCCTTAAAAGCTACTGGCAGTGGCAGTTCAATAACCTCTTATTGGCTCATAACTTGTTCCATTACATTAAATATCCTGAAATTTATTATTTTTCTCCTAATGCTTATAAAATCTCAGAAAGTCTTAGATATTTGCAGTGCCAAGTGTAATGCCAGCATCTAGAGTGACATTCAGCTGTGTGTGAATTAGTTCTGCAAATTAAAATTACTCCAATGCATGTGTACTATGTGGGTAACTTCAAAAGGTCAACAGCTCTTCTAAATAGTCATTTAATAGCTGTGTTTACTGGCTTTAAGAAAAAAAGCCTCTTCCCTTTAAATCCTGATCTCTTAGGAGATCGGCCAAGTTCACTTTTGTGGTGCTTCTCCGAACACTATTTGTTTTCCTGGGTAGATGGTTCACAAGTCAGCTTTGAGCTGTACAAAATGTTAATGATAGTGATTATCTTCCACAGGCAAAATTGAAAAGGCAAGATGCTGTTTCCATTACGTAATTTCCTTTGGTGAAAAACCCAGCAAGCACTCACAAGAGAAAATCTTTAGTTCTCTTGTCAGGGAGGGGGTAATTAGGTACTGCAAGACGATATTATAAAAATATTAATATGTAGTTTATTAATATTAATTAATCGGAACTCGCACCACCCCGACCACCATTTAATAACANTTTACCACAGGTGATGGACAGACCCCGGACCCCACACTTAGTGGCGCCAGGTCCTTTGTCCCTTTTCCCGCGGTTGCTCTCTCCCCAAAACAGAAGGAGAGAGAGCAGAAAAACATGTCTGCATAAGCCAGGACATGTACAAGCCCAAGAGGCTTGTTTAGGCCTACCACGACATCTCTGAAACAAAAAAGCATTTTTCTTCAGCACTGACTATACACTCACTATGCATAAGAATCTTTTAAAACACACTTATAAACTAAAAGGCTGCTTGTCACCTCAGAGTTGAATAAACTAAAACATAATAAAACTGTAATTCTCAGTACAGTCCCTTGCAGCCCTCTTTGTAATCAGCTAACACATAAGAACAAAGCAGAGATGCCAAATGTAAGTGGAATGGTGAAGGAGCAGAATCAAACGCAGAACAAGACACATAGAAAATGTCAAGTTATTTTTACTTGTACAAGTTTTTTCAGAAATTATTTCTCACTGATTTGTTTTAGAATTTTCTTTCCCATAATTGCCTTAGCTGCATGCTTCAGACAGTTTAAGATATTATAAAAGTTTATATATTAGATTTTGAAAGTAAACTAGCATAGAATCATAGAATCATAGAATCATAGAATGGTAAGGTTGGAAGGGACCTCAAGGATCATCTAGTTCCAACCCCCTACCATAGGCAGGGACACCTCCCACTAGTACAGGTCACTCAAGGCCTCGTCCAACCTGGCCTTGAACACCTCCAGGGAGGGAGCAGCCACAACCTCCCTGGGCAACCTGTGCCAGTGCCTCACCACCCTCACTGGAAAGAACTTCCTCCTAACATCCAGTCTAAATCTCCCCTCTGCCAGTTTAAACCCATTCCCCCTAGTCCTGTCATTGCAAGACCTTGTCAATAGTCCCTCCCCAGCCTTCCTGTAGGCCCCCTTCAGATACTGGAAGGCTACTCTAAGGTCTCAAAGCCTTCTCTTCTCCAGGCTGCAGAGCCCCAACTCTCTCAGCCTGTCTTCATAGGAGAGCTTCTGCAGCCCTCTGATCATCTTTGTGGCCCTCCTCTGGACCTGCTCCAACACTTCCATGATGTTCTTGTTCCTTTCTGGATTGTTTCTGTGCCAATTTCAGCCATGCAGTTCCACAAATCAAGAGCTGAATCTGCTTACCTAACAGGCTCAAGCAAATTTTTCTGATCTGTGATTTGCCTTTTTTCCCCACCTCTTTCAGAGTGAGCACTTTGTTTTTTCACCTGAAAATTTACACTTACTTTAGAATGACAGGCTGGGCGGTGCCCTGCTGGAAAGCACTTCTTTGGAGAAAGACCTTGGAGTCCTGGTGGACAGCAAGTTCTGCATGGGCCAGCAATGTGCCCTTGTGGCCAAGAGAGCCAATGCCATCCTGGGATGCATCAGGAAGAGTGTGGCCAGCAGGTCTAGGGAGATTCTTCTCCCCTCTCCACTCTGCCCTACTGAGACCACACCTGGAATACTGCGTCCAGTTTTGGGCTTCCCAGTTCAGGAGAGACAGGGACCTGCTGGAAAGAGTCCAGCAGAGAACCACAAGGATGATTAGTGGACTTGAGCATCTCTCCTATGAATAGAGACTGAAAAACCTGGGGCTGTTAAGTGTGGAGAAGAGAAGATTGAGAGGAGATCTGATCAATGCATACAAATACCTGAGGGGTGGGTGTCAAGTGGATGGGCCCAATCTCTTTTCACTGGTCAGCAACAATAAGACAAGGAGCAGTGGCTACAAACTGGAACACAGAAGGTTTCACCTCAACATGAGGAGAAACTTCTTTACAGTGAGGTTGACAGAGCCCTGGAACAGGCTGCCCAGGGAGGTTGTGGAGTCTCCCTCTCTGGAGACTTTCAAAACCTGCCTGGATACGTTCCTGAGTGAACTACCCTAGGGGACCCTGCCTTGGCAGTGAGGTTGGACTTGATGATCTCTGGTGGTCCCTTCCAACCTCTAAAGTTCTGTGATTCTGTGAATATGTCTACAACATAAGTTTACAATAGACTTGTACCAGGCAAATCTAAGTCACAGAAAAGCAGAGTGATATAGTTTTGTTCTCTGTTGAGGGATAACACCAGCAAACACTTAACTAATGATGGACTAAAGGTCAAGGAATGACATCATATTGTCAATGATGTGACATGACACATTATGATTATGATGTTACAAAACATGTATGATTTAACACAGTGTGTATCAATGTCTGCACTGATCTACACTTGTTAAAATTCATGGAAGTACTCTAAGCTCTAAGGAAATATTTTTCTTTCTTATTTGTTGTTTTATTACCTATTATTCACTTACAGTTGAACAGTTAGTTTGTGATTTTCCTACCCGGTAACCCAAGCTTGAGCTCTAACCTCAACTTCATCATTTTCTTGGGTTCCAGGTGTGGGACTATTTCTCATGGACAGCAGAAATAATAAGAGAAATGAGAGCCAAGGAGACTATTCGGGACATATCTACCAGCAGCCTGAGACTAACCCAGCACCAACAGCTGCTGGCAGAGATTGAAGCACGAGAAGAGAAGTACAATCATGTCGTACATCTGGGACAGTCACTCTTGCAAGATGAGGAAAGTGGATCAAAAGAGGTAATTGAAACTCATTTTAGTTCTGGGCTCCCCAGCTCAAGAAGGACAGGGAACTTCTTGAGGGGTACAGCAAGGAGCTACAAAGGTGATCAGGGGACAAGAACATATATCTTATGAAGAAAGGCTGAGGGATTTGGGGCTTTCTAACCTACAGAAGAGAAGGCTGAGGGGGGATCTTATCAATGCTTCTAAATATTTAAAGGGTAGGTGTCAGGAGAATGGGGCCAGTCTTTTTTTAAGTAGTGCTCAGTGACAAGACAAGAGGTAACAGGCATAAACTTGAACATAGGAAGCTCTATCTAGACATGAGGAGGAACAACTTTACTTTGAGGGTGATGGGATAGGATGTCAAGATGAATGACATCTGGAGTCATTCATAGAATCATAGAATGGTAAGGTTGGAAGGAGACCTCAAGGATCATCTAGTTCCAACCCCCTGCCATAGGCAGGGACACCTCCCACTAGCACAGGTTACTCAAGGCCTCATCCAACCTGGC
>WBNM01008815.1:39028-73858 GCA_013399055.1 Ramphastos sulfuratus | reverse complement strand
TGCCTGGATGCTGTCCTGTGTAATCTGCTCTAGGTGAACTCGCTCTGGCAGTGGGATTGGACTGTATGATCTACAGAGGTTCCTTCCAACCCCTATAATTCTGTGTGTGGTTTGCTATGCAGTAGAGATAATTCTACTCAGTTTCCAGACAGGTTTTCACACAAGTACTATGTGTTGCATTATGGTGCTATACCCATACCAGTCCAGGATGGACAACTACCTGTCAACCAAAGAATGAAAACACTCAAACATGATCTGGTATAGATGATCCTACTCTAGCAGGGGGGTTGGTCTTTTGAGATTCCTTCCAGCCCTGACTTTCTGTGATTCTGTGATATGAGAGATTTTTAAGATTAATTGAAACATTGTCTGTAGTATCACAGTATCACACAGTATCACCAAGGTTGGAAGAGACCTCAAAGATCATCAAGTCCAACCCATTACCACAGACCTCAAGACTAGACCATGGCACCAAGTGCCACGTCCAAACTCGCCTTGAACACCTCCAGGGACGGTGACTCCACCACCTCCCTGGGCAGCCCATTCCAGTGGGGAATGACTCTCTCAGTGAAGAACTTTCTCCTCACCTCCAGCCTAAACTTCCCCTGGCACAGCTTGAGACTGTGTCCTCTTGTTCTGGTGCTGGTTGCCTGAGAGAAGAAAGCAACCTCCTGCTGGCCACAACCACCCTTCAGGTAGTTGTAGACAGCAAGAAGGTCTCCCCTGAGCCTCCTCTTCACCAGGCTAAACAATCCCAGCTCCCTCAGCCTCTCCTCATAGGGCTTGTGCTCGAGGCCTCTCACCAGCCTCGTTGCCCTTCTCTGGACACGCTCAAGCACCTCAATGTCCTTCTTAAATTGAGGGGCCCAGAACTGGACACAGTACTCAAGGTGTGGCCTAACCAGTGCAGAGTAGTGAATTGTGGTAGTGTTTTTAAGACCCTGAAAATGAGTAAGCTTATTTTTTTATTTCCATCTTTCAAGCCAGAGATTTTCTAAGATTCTCACAGCATCATTTCTTTTTTTTCCCAGTATTTACTATTTTGCTTCTCTGACAATTCATTGACATGTCTTTTTAATATCTTCAGAAAACTGCAGAGTTTGTGCACATTACTACCTCATCTGACCAAGCTATTTCCTGAAAAATGGTTGAATGTTGCAAAGTGTTTAACTAGAAATCTTCATGAGTGTAAAGTTAATTTGGTGGACTTCACAAAGGGGGAAAATATGGGGTGGGGAACCATGGAAACTCCCAACACCACTATCCCCCTCCAAAAACCAACCAACCAAACAAACTCAAAAACCTCAACCCTCAAACCTATTTATAGAAGACCTGTGTGTATAGAGGCTTTGGAAACTGAAATTACATAGTCTAACACCAAGGCTCTGATCAGGAGAATATGCTGCACTGATAAGTATCTGTCCTATTCCAATTTGAAATGCTTTAACTGAACTGTTATGGCTGAAGATAGCAGAGAATTAGATTAAAATTAGGATAGAATTTGATTATAGAATGCACACTTGAGAAGCAGTTACCTTGCTCTTAACTTGGACTGCTGTACATGCTGTAAGAGGCACTCTCCAGGAGAATATGCTGCACTGACTCCCATTCCTCAAATGAGGCACCTCTGATTATCTCTCTGCCCAAATAAAAGTATTGAAACTTGTTCCACTTTTTTCTGTTTGGTAATTCTATTGTAATTTAAGGGTCTTACCCACCACTCCACTTAATCCTTTCTCCTCCCACCTTTCCCTGGTCCATGGAGTATAAAGATCAACATGAGTCTTTTATTGGAAATTGTGTTCAGATTCAGCAGAAGCTAGACGCTCTCTTGGAAGAGAAGGAAAATGTATACAATGAATGGAAACAGAAGAAGGAATGGCTGGAGAAAATACACCAAGAACAAATGTTCTACAAGGACTGGGATCACCTAGACACTCTTCTGAACTCACAGGAGGTGAGTGAATTACAAACTTGAAATAAGCAATTAAATTCTTCAAGCATTTGAACTCTTCCAAACTTCTCCTTCTCCCACAACTTCTCCTTCTCCCACTACCCTTCTCCCACTACCCTTCTCCCACTACCCTTCTCCCACTACCCTTCTCCCACTACCCTTCTCCCACTACCCTTCTCCCACTACCCTTCTCCCACTACCCTTCTCCCACTACCCTTCTCCCACTACCCTTCTCCCACAACTTAAACTCCTGGGCTCTGCGTATAGACAAGACTCTTCGAATCATAGAATCATAGAAGGTAAGGTTGGAAGGGACCTCAAGGATCATCTAGTTCCAACCCCCTGCCATAGGCAGGGACACCTCCCACTCGCACAGGTCACTCAAGGCCTCATCCAACCTGGCCTTGAACACCTCCAGGGAGGGAGGATCCACAACCTCCCTGGGCAACCTGTTCCAGTGTCTCACCACCCTCACTGTAAAGAACTTCCTCCTGACATCCAGTCTAAATCTTCCTTCTGCCAGTTTAAACCCATTGCCCCTAGTCCTGTCATTGCAAGACCTCTTATTGTTATTATTTGCATTGTGCCCTCACTTGGAGACTGTAGCAATGTACAAGATCCCCTTTTCTTAAGGGGCTTAGGTGCAGAACTAAAAACACAAGTATGATCCTCAGCTAAAAAATAATTCATTGCAAATAAAATTAAGAGCTAACAGATAAAAGAGTAACAACAGAAGAGGGAGACAACAGTCTAGTATTAGTCTGCTTTGCAAACAGATCTCAGCAAACTAACTCCTTAACCACTGGCAAATTTTTGGGTAGGTTTCAGAGAGAAGGGAAGTTGAAAAGATGGTTTGAAGGCAGACAGGGGGATTACCGTGCTGGTGTTGCTGGAAGCTTCACCCTAGTCTGAGGGTTAGTGCTGAGGAAACACAAGTATGGAAAATGGATGTTGGCAGTGTGAGTTAATTCAGGAAAAGGAATTCTTAGTTCTGAAAGGGAGTTAATACTAGTGTGGAGAACAACTGAAAGAATTTGATTGTAAGAAATATTAGTCTCTGTTTCATGTGGCAAAGAAGGAAAAGAGTGAAAAAAATCCTCTTGCAAGAAGGCTGATAGACTTAAAGCAAAGAGACAGAAGGACTTTTTTATTATCATAGTTTTGCAGCTCTTGAAATAGCTAGGGCATTTTCCACCAATGTTAAATTATCTTATGTCTTTCTTGCAGTTTTCTGGATTCATGGAACTATTTAAAATGGTTCCAGTTTGAGGTTTGACATTTGCTATTACAAAACTCAGTACAGAGTTTAGATGTTACGTTGTGCAAATTCATGAATTGATAGATCACTGTAACTATGCTGAAACTTGGCATGCAAACCACATCAATCAGTTGAAAGTTGCCAAACTGAAGGGTTGAAGCCAAGCTAAAGGAGTTTGTACTTTTGGGTCCTTTCTTATTAAGGAAAAATAATAAATGCTCCAAGACCACTGGCAGCATAATATAGTGATGCTCAGTTTGTGCTGAGCTCTGGTTTCCAACAGGACTTTGCCACTGGCACTAAATCTTTTGGAAAACTGATCCTGAGCTGTGCCATGCAGTGAAACTTAGCCCTTGAAGGCTTGAGCTTCTCATTCCTTGAAGGAAATACATATCTTCATAATGCCCTACAATTCACTTCCCTGGTAAGTATGGCCTGCATTCCAAATTGGTACCAAAACATGAAACTAACAGTTTCATCTAGGTTTGGGTTTCTGGAGTTAAATATTCCCTAGTTCTGCCCTCTTTTGGTTGGGTTTGTTGGGGTTTTTGTTTTTTTTTTTCATTGTTCTTTCTTAATTAGGAAATGGCACAATTTGCATTATATCTCTCTCAGTTTCCTACCAAGCAGTGATACATCATGGCTAAGCTCCTGCCACCACTGTATATTCTCTTTTCACAAACTGGGGATCAGCCAAACATGCAGAGCACTGTGACTGTGGCATCTGCTTTGTTGTACATACCTCAAAGGTAAATGTAGAAATCTTCTATGGGTTAGTGCTTTTTCTTGCCCTTCAATCATGAGTCCTGGTTGCTAAAGACAACACACTCTTACACAAAAAGGGTTGCACCTGGCATTTTCAGTATGCCCCCAGCACATTCTGTACAGATAAAATGCACTTCGGGTAACTTCTTTACTCAGATAATTTTGCCATTGCCATACATTATGTGGTAGAATGCCACAAAAGGGGTGAGTGTTCATCACAGACTGGGCAAATTCTCTTGGTAGGATCAGTTGCAGTGCCAGTCACTCCTGCCACAAGTTTCTTCAGCCAAAACCTGAGAAGGAAGATAATGACCTTGAGGATTATGAGGGTTCTGTAATCAGAATCTTTCTCCTACAGTACTTTCTGAGCTTCCAAGATGCCTGGTACCTGTTGTTCTCACTGTGACTAAGTGTTCAGAAGGTGGAACAGTAAGGTGTGGATATTTGACTGTCCCTCAAAGCACTCCTTCCCACCAATGGCATTTTATGGTCATGGAGAATGACAGGAAAATAAGGAGAAGGCGATGTTGACAAGTTGGTCTTGTCCATGGGGGCACAGAGAAAGAGAGAGCCACAGTTGTCTTGTATTCTTGTGTTCCCTCCACCACCACGCTCTGCATCTGATTTTTAAATTTTCATTCTTTTAAAAAAGAGGACTCAGGTTGAGAAGAACACTCTAGCTACAGAAGGGAGATTCATCCACATTTTCTTTTGCATTTTTGCTTATCTTTAATTCTCAGAAGAATACAACTGATTGAAGAACTGTTTCTTTTCTGAGAGGTCTGTGCATGTAAAGAATTACAGTTGCATGCTCTCAGAGTTACTGTTCTAAAACAGGAAAAGCAACTCACAACGGTGTGACCACATAAGCAAATGTCTATACTGCAGTCAGTGACCTGCAATATACCAGGGAAATGAAAGAATGCTAATGGATTTATAAATTAGTAATCTGGATATCAGTCTCCTCCTTCACTGACACAGTCCCTGCCATCACCAACCTCCCACAGTGCCTAGAAGAGATTGTTATGGATTAATGCTCAAATTTAACCCAGGAAATGCAAAAGTGCTGCTAGATGGGAAGAAGAGATGATGAATTTGTTCATATCCAAGGATGCAAACAAGCAAAGCTTCAATGAACTGTGAGCATTCTGTATGAATTTCAACTCACTACTCTGGATGTACAAATTAGGTGAATTCTCTGAACACTTTTCCTTTCAGACATCACTCAACTTTCCTCCATCATAATGTCTCACTTGTGCTCTCCATTCTCTTCATCTTGGTTTTAATTCAAGCTGACACTGAGCAATAGAAACATGAATTAAAAAACCCTACCCAGAAACATCAGCTGGCCTCAGAGCCACTGAATATTGATGAAAGCACGTCTCAACTTTACTTCACAAATTCCACTGCTACCTGTTCATTTTAAATCAAATTTTGCTGCCTTTAAGTCAGTTTTGCTGATTTGAGACCTGGCAGTGTTGTCAAACACCTCGGTGTTGAAGAGCAGTGTCAGTCCACAGTGAGTACAAATACAGAATGATGCAGGCTTGGGCTATTAGGCTGCTGAGAAGACAGATGAATGTTTGAGAAGTAATTTTGTCTGTTTACATTCAAAATAAGCTGTACCTTTGAATAATTTGAGGGATTAAATCAATACAGAAAAAAAAATTGCAAGAAGATACTAATTTGCTGGTGTTCATGGAAGAACAGAAAGGAATTTGTCTTCTACTGGATTTTAGTCCTTCCTTAATATGCAATCCATCAGCCTGGCCCTGAAAAGAAAGAGTAATACTGTTCTGGTTCCTCTACATCTGGAATTCCTGTGTTCCCCAAACATGCCCTATTGCTTTTGCTCTCATCTCTTGAGTGTGATCATTCATCACACAGGCTGTACTGCAGGACTCCCCTTCACTCCAGGGAGAAAGAGCAAGATCTTACAAAGCTGTCTTTTGCAGCTACCACCATCTGCCATATGGATCAGTATATACAATTTGACAGTGGTGTGAGATTCCCTGGTCACAGTTTGTGTTTTACTTCTCTGCATCTGAAGAACAATTTTGGAGCTCTTTTACTGCTATACAGAGTTGAAGTGGGGTTGCATAGTGAGGCAGACTCTGATCCCTAGGGAGACAGGCAGGATGGTAGGAAAGCTGTCCTTTCAAATGTGTTTTCAAATAGTATTCAGCCAAGGCATCAATTGAAGACACTCAAACTACTTTCCCAATGGGAATTTTGTACTTTTCTGCTTTCAGAAAGGACAAAATCAAACACACATTCAAAAAGGATTCCTATCAGGCAAAGAAATACAAGCCATCTCTCCACTCCTTGTGTTTCTTCTGACTTCTGTGTTTCAGGCAAAACTCAGTCACGTGCATTTCACTTTGCACATCTGCAGAATATGTGCATAAGAAAGCAGCTTCTACCATCCCATAATTTTTGGATCCTACTTTTCCAGTATTTTACATGCCTTAGGCCACATGTCTCCCCCAACAGCAAGGAACAGGGGAAAGCAAAAGGCAACAGAGAAGTGCTTCAAATTAAGAGCTGCTACTGAGAACTGCACTCTCATTTGCTGTGCCAGTATGACAGGCTTGGCGTTATGCCAGCATCTTATATTACATCCAAGTTACTTAAACCTTTGAAGGATTTCTGCAGAATTTAGTCTAGGATAGTTCTATGTTAAAGCAAATAGAGCCCATGTGGAGAAAATCAGGCAAACATCTACCTTTTAAAATTTTCTCTTTTTTAGTATGAATTCAGTTGTGCCATTGCAAGGAATCGTTGTAGGAAACTCTCTTAAGACCTGCAGATGGAGATTTTGCCATTTGGAATGCAAACCAGCAACAGCTGAAAAAGAGAAAGAAGAAAAAAAAAAAAAATCACTCTTGCTTTGAGTAGAAGCAGTGTCCAGTACAGTTTGCTCCATTCTAACCTTTTCACAGCAGCAGATGCACTGCTCAGGTTAGCTGCTTTCCTTTTTTTTTTCCCAGATGAAATAACAGCGAGTCCGCAGGCTGTCTCTGGCAGGCGTTTTTGGCTCCCTCCTACTCTGTCTGCAGTCTCCCTGTCAGAACTCTCGGGGAGAAGAACCTCATGCTCCGTAATTTATCTTTCTGCCCATCCCACACCCATATCACTTTGCAGACGTGACAGGCAGTGGTAGCAGTATTAGAAGAGCTGTGAGTTTTCATTTTGAATGTGGATTTTTTTTTTTTAGGTTATACTTTTTTTTTTTTCCTGGAGAATGTTTATTCGTCTCTCATTCCTTTGCTTCAGAGGAAGAATGGAAATTTCCAGTGCCAAAGGAAAAAGGCTTAGGAGTTGGTTTTAAAAACGGGGGGAAAGGCAAGCTCCTGTGGCTTTGATTTTCGCGTCGTTTAGGACTAAGCTTCAGAATGTCATGCAGGGACCATCGCTGCAAGCTTTCATCTGCAACCTATGTCTCCACTGCGCAAGTGATGCTGTCTGCCAGCAGGCAGACCCCTCCTCCACCTTTTGAGTCTGCCGTGCAGGACAGGCCTTTTCAAAAGATGCCAGCATCAGCATGGCATCCTCCCACTGATCAGTCCGTTGCAGAGCTTACTCCAGGAAATGCCAACTCCTCACCAAGCAACGTGTCTTCTGCAGCTTACTGTTCGAGGCTAGATGTCGTCCTGGCACACACAGACCAGAGAAAAGGTTTGGAGAGCACTACTCACTGTGTCAGTCTGTCTGATGAGACACCTAGATGTTCCAGTTCTCCCAGGCACCCTCTGGACCGTGGATATGAATGTTCTGGCACTCAGCCAACACCTGCATTTTACAGGCATTATTCAGAAGAAGAAAAAAATATTCATCACACTTCTGAAAACATTGATCCCTTGAAGCTTGCTGTATCTTTACCCTCTGATGTCCTTTCCTGCAAAGCTCCACCCAGCTGGACATCACGCCTAGATGTTGATCTGTCTGCTATTCCAGTTGTTTCTACACTCAACAGCAAAAATCTACAGGCATCCTTGGAACCTTGTGATTCTCTCCCACCCCAGCAAGGCTGTAGTAGGTGCAATGCCCAAATGACAGACCTCCATGCTTCAATGAAGCTTTACATTTCAACTTGCAGCTTGATGGTAAAGCCTTTTCAAGCAGATTCCCATGGAAGCAGTCACATTCATTCGAATCTGCTCATGCCACAATTAGAGAAGGTTCCTGAAAATCCAGCTGATCTTCCAACAGGATCACAGAAACCAAGACAAGGCTTCCCTTCAGATGGGTCTCCAGCCCTTCAAATCACAAGATTTCATGTGACTTCCACAAAGTATCCTGGCCTCCCCCAGCAGACTGTCTCCAGAGATATATGGCTGTCCCCAGCTGTGCTGACTGGAAGAGAAAATACAGCTAGTGGGAATGAGGTCATGAACAAGGATTTAAATCCAGAGCTGATTGTCTTTCAGAACCACCACAGCCCACAGTTTAGGAAGACTCCATGTGATGCTCTGACACCTGCTCACCACAAGATTTCCAAAATCACCCTGATACTTGCCACCCCGTGGACTGCTATGCCTATCCAGGTGGTAAGAGAATTTAGAAGAAGCCCAAGTCCAACAATCTTTATCAAAACGCACAATTCAGATGTAGCTGGTCCATCCTTTCACCCTGTGGAGATTGGGGCTGGCCTCTCTCTGTCAGTCAATCCAGTTTGTTGCTCAGGATTGCTTTCTAGCCATTGGGCGAGATCTGGTTTGAGACCACCTCAGGAAACATGCGCTCTAAAAAGTGTATGCCCTAACAACCTTTTGGCAAACATACCAGCTCACACATCTTCAACCCACAGAGACATGGAGGATGCATGGTGTCCATCTGTTGCTGTCAACATTTCCTCCTTTGGATCAGGGAGGAGAGTGGTGAAGATTTCCATTCCATTCTAGGAACATTTGCAAACAGAAGTTTTAAGCTGTGTTGAGCAAGCCACGTGGATTTCTTTTTGTACGTTTCCTGACGTGTTCCCACTCTGTAGAGAAGATTTACAGAACAACCAGAAAACTACTTGTGTTCTGCTGTCACCAAGGCTGCAGCTACTGTTGAGCCATCCTAAATGAAGCTGAGCACTCTGATCTGATCAAACACTTAATAAGTGCATCATTATAACCATTACTGTTGTCAGCAGGACATGCTCTGTCCTGTCCCTGTGCTTACAGATTTTGCATAATCAGACACATAAGTGCTCTGCTGTTTCAAGTGCTTTGAAGTTTCAAGACTTCAGAACTAAGACTTGGTTTTCTTCTCTGCCAGTCAGTCTGGGACCTGGGACAAATCTTCTGTGCAATTTTTCTTAGTTTATTCCATTTCACTGTTTTCATTTTCTTACTTGTCGGATTATACTGTATTTCTAAATGGTTAATTCCTGGTTTTGTAACTTTCAAAAGTAGAACTTGTTTTAAAACCCCAAAATACTTCAGTGTGTAGGAAGAAATTAGTCTTTCTTTCCTCTTGGAAAAAGGAGTAGTACCACCCTTTCCTGAGGGAAATGAAGGAAATTTGGTCTCCATAGCATCTCTAATATGGATACCCCAGCAGAGTTTCTAACAGTGAAACTGCAGGGAGTTTAAGTGGAATTTAGTCTGCTTTCAGACAAATGTTTCATAAGAAAATGTTTTAATGGTGATTTTGCATGAGCATGAGATTGATCTAACATCTACTAGTTAAAGGACAGAAGTCAGGCTAGTGAATTTGAAGGAGGAGGGGGCAAATGGGAGGAAAAGATTGTAGAAAACATTGACTTCTCATTGGGTTTCTTTGTAGTATACATTTCCAATATCAGATAATTATATTATCCCAATGAGCCAACATGGAGTGGGAGGGGGGAAGGAAATGTTAACTACAATTAACCTCAGAATTTCACATCTAGATTGTGAGGTCAGAGGCCAGTAACACAGTAATGTCTCTATGACAGAGAAGGTGTATGTATTTCTTTCCTGAACAACTGCAGTGTGTTTCATGACACTTATGATTACAGTACAATATCTTATTATAACTATAACTGAAATGAAGCATAATGCAATATATTTGTGAATCTTATATAATCATGGTATTAGGCAAAATTATTTACTTTAGTAAAACAATTTTTTTTTCTCATTGATTCTATTTTCTATTTACTTTTATCAGAAGTAAGTCAAATCAAACCTTGTTGTTATCTACCTAGGCAGAGAGTTTGAACTTGTTTACATGCTTTAAGTGAAGGCATTTAGAACCAGAAGCAGTTCTGGTTTTTAGTACATGCTTAGAACTAAAGATTTTCAGTAGAATTTCAACAATCTCAGCAGCAAGCCCAGTGCAGGCAGTGAGGAGCAAAATCTGTGGAACCTGTTATACTGTGAAAAGCAGAAGCTTTTTCTTCTAGAGAAATTAAAATGACACTTCTTGGAAGACAAAATTGTCTGAGTGCTGCGTCAGCTTCCAGTGCATATAAATGTGAAGTTGTGGCATCCAAAGAGCATAGTTCTCTAATAACTGAAGTGTGTCATTTATTATTTCTCTAAAAGCAGCTAGAACTGGCCTGTGCTGTCTCTCAAGTGTGTATATAGTACAGTTTTATTCATAATAAATATTGGTGTTTTCTAGTTGGACTTGAAGTTTAGTTCTGCATTAACTTGTATGTCAGAGATCTTACAACAGTGGCTATGCATTTAACTCAGAAATAGTGACAAACTCCAGTTAAGCAGGGTTAGAACCTCTGTTTCTGTGGTTTGCATTGATAATAATTCTGCCATTTGTTACATGCTCCATTTCAAATCTCAGAAAGGGCCAAATCCATTTTGTGGTTTTCAGCATCTTTGGAAGTCTTCAGCTAAAAACACATCCATTCTGCAGTGAGCAGTCAAGTCTTTTGGTGCTTTTTGTGCCTAAGTATTAAATTCCTGATGATGGGTCATCATTCATAACAGAAACAAGTTTGAAAGAAAGTTTATACCTGCTATGTGCAGAGGGGAGACCCTAGTAGGTTACCTGACAAGAGCTATGCAGGGTTTTATGTTTGAAATCAACACATCTCATTCAAAGCAGGAGTTTGGGGACCTGTCTAAAAATATGCCAAAAAGTGATGTAGTTGGCCACAGGCCAGCACTGTGGTGTGGGAGACAGTTTCCATTCTGCTTTCAGATTGGATTAATGAATTTTTAAATGAAAAATATGTTGTGGTTCTGATTCTAGCAATTGCTGTCATAAGAGTTTTGTTTGAAAGACTAAGGGCAAGTTTTTACCTCTCCAATTCTCCAAGTAGTGCTCCTGGTGCTACTGAGGCTCCTTCCTGTTGCCATTACCTCTCTGTCTTGTACGCAGCCAGTTTTCTTTCTTACCAATTTCTTTTTGTACACAAATTCCCTTTCTCAGTATTAAAACCTGGGCTTCAAAGAGCATTTGCATGGGTTTCTACTAGTAGAACTTGGTCCAAAGTTTTCACAAGTCAGGAGAACTTCTTCCCACTGCCTCAACAGCTGAAGGAATGGGGCTTTAAATGCTCAGTGTTATTCGAGTGTAATAATTTTTCCGTGGGAGCACTCCAGTGGCAGCTGCTTATGACTCACTGTCCCACACCCCAGGTCTCAGATGTCTCTGCTCTCTTTTTCCAAAGTAACCACTTTTGCCAGTAGATGTCCCTTGCCTTTCTCTTCCACCACAGATAAATGATCAGAAAAAATGATGGCTGACTATTTCTTCAGGTATCGCAGATTGCAGTTTCACTGCTAACGGTTAACTAATTAAAAGTCCATGGAGTGATATGTGGGAAATGGGGGGAATTTTCTGTTTTCTCAGGTAAATCTTTGACCAAAAACTGTAGATAATACACAAAATACGATTGAGTTGCTACAGGGCTTTTAAAGCAGTGTTTAAACACCNCCATTCTATGATTCTATAGGATGTGACTGTATGTTTGTGTACCCTGAGCAGGTATGAGTTAGATTCATCTGATCACTTTTTATTTTGCTGTTAGTGACAGCAGTATAAATATGGATGGTAATTATAAGTAGTTTAGCAAAGTATTGCAGTAGACAGACCTGGAGCCCACATGTGTGGAGATCTTCCTCCACAAATCCAAAAACACTCTACAAAAAGATTGAATCTGTCATAATTTTATACACTTGATGAGTGGGATAGATGAAAGGATTAAAGTTTGAGTGACAGGATATCTGCCTTCCGGTATGGATTATATTTAATATACAGAGGCACATCAGAGGCATTAATGTTAATCTATTTCTTTAGGCATCCTGATGATTCGTGGGCCAGACTTATTAAAAACTTAGGCCTGTTGTAGAGTGGCCTTTCCCTCTTCTTGACAGTGATTGCTGTGTTAGAATTCACTCACCTTTCTTCTGATACTTGACGTAGATAAGCATAGAGCAGCTTCAACATCTGACTTGGGCATCGTGTTCTTCTGTGAATGTAAAATACTACTCTCATTAACTCTCAAAAACATAAGCCAGAAAGTCAGGCCAAGTCTGGCTGTCAGTCCTCTTAGCCACAGCTGCCAAGGAGGGCTGAGTGGCAGCTGCAGCAACAAGGTCCGTCAGCAAGCTGGAGACCAAGGCATCAAAGCCAGGTAATGACTGAAATCTAAGGTCTTTCCAGGAAGACCAGGGCTGGGGCCAGGTCTGAGCCTCAGAGGGATGCCCAGATGGGAGCAGAAGGTCTGTCCAGGGGATAGTCAAGGCCAGCAGAGTAATTTGGTGGACTCAGACCCTGACATGTAGGTGTGAATTCCCCGGCACATAAGATGCCTGGGAAGATGCCCTGTGGTGTTTAACGGTCTGTGTCTTCTGTGCAGACAACAAACATTGTTACTCATTTTCTAAAGTGAGTGCTGAAGAATATCTTTTCTCCTGTGAAAAGCACTTTGTGAGACTGTTACAGACCCACAATGTTCTGCAAAGTAAGAGAGGTTTCTAGAGATGTAATGTTTACTGATCACATCCACAGTTTTAAGGCACAGGTTTGCTTGTGTTCTTTACCATTCCCTTCCTGAAACTGCTAGCAGTTATGTTGCACCACTGATTCTATTCTGTTTCTTTCCTCCCTCTTAATTCTTTCACACCATTATAGCTCATGTCAGATCCTTCTCCTGTCTCTGCTAATTGCACTTTATGGAGGCAGAGTTACTGGTTGGAATTTCTCATCCAAATACTTATGATTCTGTGAGCTCACAAAATGGATTACCCAAGGCTGTGTCCCAGCCAATAAATGCACTTCCTTTTAGCAGCCTGAACTCCAAAAGCCTGTCCAGTCATAATGGCTACACTGTGAACCTTGTGCACAGGTCATTTCTGTTCTTGTCTCATCAGAGCCTCTGTCTGGGGTTTCTGTCCTGCTCTTATCACTGAGTAAGGGAGGAAATTGTGGACAATTCAATCTGCTAGAAAAATAATATAAATCCCTACTGGCCTGAGGAATAGCTTGTGGTAGTTGTTGCTGATAATAGATAAAATGCACTGTTTATTCTTTTGTATTTGACAAAACTGAATGTAACAGAATGCAATGGAGAAGTAATTAGGCAGTCAATTTTCTTAACACCTAAAAAGAGTTAAAAAACACTGTGGTGCCTTAGAGATGTATGTGAATTAGTTGGGAAAAATCCTTGCAGTGTTCAAGGCAAATCAGAGGCCAATTCCCTTAAAAATGCAATTGTTATTTCAGGCTAAGATCATTCTGCCTCAGAGACTGACAGGACAGACAGTAAATAAAATTAATTCAGGCAAGCTGTAAAGATGGCCTGAAAAAAATAACAGATGAATACAAAGTTGCACTTGGTACAGGTGCAAGCTGTGACATATTTCAGGAATAATTAGCTGCATTAATACAGAATGGGAATAGCTGGTCTGAGAGCAGTTCTTCTGAAAAGTTTCTGGAAGTCTATATCAGAATGCGAGGTGAACTTCAGTTCATGGCATTGTATAGAGCTTAAGGACCATCCACAGATACATACAGGGGGTTACAGCTTGAAAGACCCACACAAGCTGTTTGCTGTCTTCACTACCTTCATTCTGGCAGCAACAAGTGTTAGGAACCTCACAGAATCACAAACTGTTAGGGGTCAAAGGGACCTTGGAAGACCATCTACTCCAACCCCTCTGCCAGAGCAGGGTCATCTACACCAAATCACACAGGAACACATCCAGGCTGGTGTTGAATATCTCCAGAGACGGAGACTCCACAACCCCCCTGGGCAGCCTGTTTTAAAATAAGTTGAAATGTAGACAAATCAGAGAAGATCAGTAAGAATAATCACAATCAAGAAGAGACAGACTGTGGAATGATTGATCAGATTAGAGCGGTTTTAGCCTGGAGAAGATAGAAATCCCAGTATGCAAAAAGCCTACAAACATGTCCAAAGCTGAAGGAAATGTAAAAGGAATTATCTCCTTAGTGTGATGAAGAGGACAGTGTGTGATGAAGAGGACAGTGTGTAATGAGAGGAATGCAATGCATTTTTAGCCTGAAGAGTTGAAAAATTTTGCTAATGCTAAAAAAGTTACAAGGCACTGAAATAAACTGCCCAAGGAGGCTGCAAAAGCTCTGTTATTGAAACTCTTCTTAAGAAGGAATGTCAGAAATGACACTGTTGGTGTTGCTTTGGATTACAGGGAGGGCTTAGACCTCTAGAATTCACTGCCAGCCTTGTGACTTAGTGATTGCAATAAGCAGCAATAGGTCACTTTCCCTGGCTGGACCTGTTAATGCTTCTCTTTCTTGCTCAAGACCTTTAATATTAAATTTCCAATTTCATTTGTTTCATGTTCCTTTTTTTTTTCTTTTCCCTTTCCCTCTCAAGTGTACTTTCAACTGCAGAGTTATTATCTCTTCTCATATTTATGAATCAGGCTCACGTGATAATTAATCCACTGAGAAAAACATCAACCTTTTTGTTTTACAGATTTATTTGAAAAGCAGTGACCTTGGAAGCTCTATAGATGAAGTAGAACAACTCATAAAGAAACATGAGGCTTTTGAGAAGCTCCTGGCATCACAGGATGAGAAGGTACAAAAATCAACAACAAATATTCTCCTAGTAATCTATAACATTTTTTGTTATCGTGGTTTGTTTTGGGTTTTGGGTTTTTTTTGTTTGTTTGTTTGTTTGGGTTTGTTGGTTTTGGTGGGTTTTTTTTGTTTTTTTTTTTTGTATGTAGTATGCCTGATACATTTGACCAAAAGAGAAAATGGGGAAGCTTTGAGAAATAGGAGGCAGAGCAGTGGAGAACTACTATTAAATGCTCCATGCCCAAGTCCTGCCTCTATTGTCTTGCAGTAGACAGAAAAACTGCTCAGTAATTTGAGTAGTGTGACTTAGCAGAAGAAATAGTTAAAGCAGGCCATATTGGTTTTGGTGGGTTTTTATTTGTGTTATGGATATATATTTTCATTAACTCACCAGTGGCTCCTCAAGCAAATAAAATAGGGTAGATCAGAGGGGATGACTTGTCTAATTATTGAAATGAACACTTGATCTACAGTATCTATACCAGACTGGCACATTCGGAGCAGATGCTGAACTGCTTTACCCAGGCATCTGCCTGTCTGGTGGCCACTGCTGTAATTCCCCCAGGCTAGGGCTAAACTGAAACCTGGTGGTATCCTAGGGTTTCTCAGAAGGAACAAGCTCTCAAAACCTCTGCAAGCTCCCTGCTGGACTGATTGCTTGTCTTGAGATGTACCTTCCAACACCTGATTTCCACAAAGCAATAAAACCTGAGCACTCACGGATGTCAGGCTTGCTCCATCAATCCTTACACTGCATGATCAGTGGCACAGGGACTGCTGGATCTATAGCTTTAATTCACTTAGGTAGACAGGGAACACTACAGAGACCAAAGCAAGGACTTGGTAGAGTTAGGTAATGGTTAGACTCAATGATCTTAAAGCTCTTTTCCAATCAAAATGATTGTATGATCCTCTGACAAGGATGTCATAGGTATAACTTAGTACAGGGTGAGGGTGGAGGGATGCTCATTAATTTGTCCCTGCTCTTCTTGGTTCATTCCAGAACATAGGAGACTCTTTAATGTATTGAAAGGAGCCTGGCTTTTTGTTTCTTTTACATAAAAGTGACTTTTGACTTGTTGCCTCCTCAGATGATGTCTCTTCAAGAACAGGCAAGCAAACTACAAAAGGTTAGAGGAGTGGAAGGGCTAAAGATCCAGCACAAACTGGATGCCATTCGTGAAAGGAAGGAACAGATCAAGGATCTGTCCCAGAGCAGGAGAGAGAAGCTGCAGACTGCCCTTCTTCTGGCACTTTTCCACCAGAACTTGGAAGAGGTAAGAGGATTTTAGAGAGAGGTAAGGGTGGAAGGACCCAGCACTGGTCCCTGGGGGACTTCACTAGTTACAGCTCTCCAGCTGGACCTGGCACTATTGATCACCACTCTTTGAACACTATCTTGTAACCAGCTCCTAATTCACCTTGCTGTCTGCTCTCCCATCCCACACTTCCTGAGCTTGCTCACTAAGATGTCATGGGAGACAGTGTCAAAGGTAGACTACATCCACTGGTCTCCCTGAATCTACCCATCCAGTTACGGCATCGTAGAATGCTATCAGGTTAGTCAAGCACGATTTGCCCTTGGTAAATCCATGCTGACTACTCCTGATAACCTTCTTCTCTTCCAAGTGCCTTGAAATGCCCTCCAGAAGGAGCCACTTCATCATTTTTCCTGGGATGGAGGTGAGGCTGATCGGTCAATAGTCTCCTGGAACCTCTTTCTTGCCCTTTTTGAAGACTGGGGTGACATTGGCTCTCCTCTAGTCCTCAGGCATCTCTCCTGTCTGCCATGATTTGCAAAGATGATGGAGAGTGGCAGAGCAATAACATCAGCCAGTTCTCTCAGCACCCTTGGGTGCATCTCTTCAGCTACTCTAGACTGGTCTCTGCAGAATGTGTTTCTCTCTGTCTCCTGTTCTGGCCTTAGTCCTGTAACTGAGTAGCTCTGTTCCTGGCACAACTGTTGGAAAGACATACTGGGTCGCTCTTTCAAAGGGCAGCACAATGTGTGTGACTGAAAACTGATGGGATCCAGTGTTTTGCCATAAACAGCAATGCACAGGCCCAGAGGGACATTTGAAAAAGCTCTTACCTGGTCTGTTATGCATGTTTTCTGCTGCTGCATCTCATGGTCCATCCTTCATGGTTCAAAGAAAAACTGCAGGTGCTTTCACCTCCCAGACCATGAAAAAGATACATCCTGGTGCAGGTTGAGTTATGACTATCATCAAAGGAGAATGAATACCTGTAACATAACTGCTACTGACAACTGAATTTATCACTCCTCCCCAAATGATGTGGGTTTGGGAATTACCTGCCCCCCCACACTTTGTAAAATGACCCAGGCTAAAACTCAGTTGGCTGGAAGTTTAGATGAAGCTCTATTTGCAGCTCAGCACAATATACAAGCAGATATATACACTATGTACAGGAATATTTACAGAAATATACAAGGTAAAGGTAATACAGAAACACAACTCCCCTCCCAGAAATCAGAGACCCCAGGAGGGGCTCCCAACCACCCTTCCACCTTCTCCCCACCCCTATACCTTACCCCAAGGTTTTGAGGATTGGCCAGAGGAAGAGTTAGAAGAAAAGTGATTAGTGAAATTAATTTGTCAGAGAGGAGAAGCCAGAAGTTGCTAGACATCCCCAGACACTGTACCCCAGAGAGTGCCACAAGCCCAAGTGACTTATCTTTTGTTTTGAGTACTTATTCCTAAACATCTCAGCAAGCCTATGAGTGAAGTAGACATCACCATTGTTTTTCCTTTCACAGCCTACAGTATAGTTTTCTTCATTAAAATATTCCAATTAGCCTTAAACCAGCACACCAACCCACCAAAGTAATCAAATATTTAAATACCTTCTTCTCTGGCTACACTGCAGAACCAGAGCTGCATGCTGATTTTTTATTTTTTTTCCCTAAAGAATTTATTTACACAGCCAAATATTAATTTGTGTTATTTGGCTATACTTATCCTATCTCATGAGCCAGTCCACCAATAATGGCCAGTCCACTTTGTGGACTAGCACAGGGGAGGGGATGAAGTGGACTGTGCTTTGCACAGTGCAAATATTTCAGAAGAGCAATACACTTCTGATACAAAAGGTCACAGAACTGCCAACACTATTTGGTACAGAAACTGTCAATGCTCTCCTAGAGCAAAAGTCAACCCATTGGGTATGAATACTTCTGCATTTCTTCCTGTATTTCTGTAACTGTCAAATCAGTCCTCAGGCTGTGGTCTCTCTTAGTTCTTGAATTACACACTTAGAGCAGAGGATCTGGCCCTGTATAGTGAGGAAAGTTTCCATCATCAACTTTCTCTACATAAATTCAGCCAAGAGTACTATAGAGAGCTTTTGCCTTCAAACTACCTGCTCATTTACCTCAACAATCTAAATTCATTGCCTACTGTTGTAGAATGTGAATTCCACCAAGGAATTAAAAAAAAAAAATTTTAAAATGACAGTAATATCTCTCTTCCTCTTTGTTGGGTAGAATGGAATGTTTAATTTGATTTTAATGATGCTCTGGGTGTGTATGAGGTTATGTAAGTGAACAGTCACCAAAGGGATGTTAAATTGCAGAGATGAGTTTTGAGTTTAGCTGTGCAATCAGTGAGGTCATTGCTTGTTCTTACTTATTATGAGAACAAATCCCATAGCTCAGTTTCCACTCCCCTGAAAACTCTCCCTACTGCAATTGTCTCAAGCAATTTCTACAAATCAGAGGTATTTTTTTTGTGTCAGCAGAAAACAGTGATCACTGTCATCATTAACAGTCTCCTAGTTACTCTCTAGAAACAGCTGTACAGGGAGGTACACACATCAATACAAAGACAACACAGTCTGGTTACTGATGAGGGAGGATGAAGGGCTCAGCTTACTATGGCCTCCTTAGAATACTAGCTGCTGCAGTTTGTACCATTTTCAGAATATAAGGCTTTGTTTTTTCTGCACAAACCCCACAACACTAATTCAGGAGCTCATGCAGCTCACAAAATAGGACACACTCTCCTACAACAGAAATAGGGTTTTGTTTTCTAGTGCCAAATAAGTGAGACAGACTTATTGTCAGAAAGTCTGTACTTCACTGTTAGCTTGGAAGGCAAATGAAAAGATTGCTGCTCATGAAATATGTGTATTTATTTCAATTATTGCAGAGAAAAGTTCATAATGCTCAAAGTTTTGACTTCTAAAACTGGCTCTGAAATTTAATGCTGACTCTGAAACTTGTTCATTGTATTAATGTCATTTAACTTCCTTTCCCTTTCACCCTCTGTAAATGAGAATAAAACCCACTTAGTTCTTTATCTCAGATGAGCAAGAGAATTAGTTCATACCTCTAAATATCTAGAACAAGTACATCCTTTTACATTCTTCTGCTGTCAAAAATCAGTAATTTTCAATCAGCCTCTGATCTTGAGGCTACAGTAACTGATATCTTAAAAATGTAGGTTTCTAAATTGATATTGCCCATGTTTTTTACGAGTCCTTTAGAAATAAGACTGTGTCTACACTGAGCATAACAGTAGTCTCATTGGTATCTTCAATGAAGTGTAAATGCCTGTCCAGACATAAGTCTTTCCATAGAAAGGCTTTGGGACAACAGATCAGCCTCGTTTCACGTCTGAATGTGGACACAGGGCCATGAGAAGGATCTCTCACTCTAGAGCCATCCTAATTGAGCCTTAAAATCAACCAAGCCACTAAGAGTGCAGATGTGGTGTTGGTGTTTTGGGTTTTTTAATGGTTTTGTTCAGTTTGTCATGAAACCATTGCTTATCATTAAAAGTAGGGGAGAAAAGGCCCTTTTAGTGGCTGTATGCAGAAGATTTATTTGTTTCTCATCCTAACCATATGGGTGAACTTCTCCCATACAAATGAGACATCAGTTAAGTGATGTTAAAGCTTTAATGTGTGTCTGGGTAATGGAAGAAGCCCTTAGCTTGTGAGGAGGGTGTCAAAAATGAAAACAGCAGAAGACAGTGTGCAGTCCTGGGCAACTTTGATGTGAAGTTCCTGTTTGAGTCTCTGATTGCGCCTTGGAGTGGAACAGTTTCTGCAGAGCATGCTGTAGTGCTAGCTATTTCTGTTATTGTTTATAGAATGTCAACAGCTGAAACAACACTTCAAATCATTAATTAACTGAGAAAATCCTCCAATTGTCAAGTCTTGTGTGCATGCAGCACAGTTCCACAAGGACAGCCAAAATGCTTTGAAACTGATAAACCCAGCTTCCATTTGCTCTTGTGTTGTCAAAACATTAGGATTCTTGAGTGGTCTGAGGACAACAGATTCAGTTACAACATCTATCAAGTGTCCAGTTCCCAGTGTTTGGATGAGTAGAAAATGTTTCTTTCAGTACCAAGGCCTAACATGTAGCAGACTTTAAAGAGAACAGTGGAAAACTCACTATCCTATCTTCATTAATTTAAATCTCCTAAAAAAAGAATTCCTTATGAGAAATGCATAACCGTTGCTTTGTTAGTCCTCATGGTCACCTGCTTGTCTGAATCTGGTGTTCTCAAGTAGAGCATTTTGAATTTTATGAAGCATAAAAGTAGATAGAGTTGTATTCCTTTCAAGTAGTCTGACTGTTACTTGGCCTCATTAGCAAGGCTTTATTTGCTTTGAATTTTCCATTTACATCTCACAGCATGGCTGAGATCAGGAACTGTTGGTGCTGTGTTATAGGTCTCAATCTATTTTACAGGCTGGTCAATAGCAGAGATAGGAGGTGAAGCTCAGAGCCCTAAATCTCAGGCTCATCTGTCATAAACTCATTTTAATTGTGTCTATCATGTCAAGGATGCATGTCTGATTGAGGATTCTCTATATCTAATCTAGAAGCTTGTATAATCTGTTTATATTTTGTGATCAGGCTTAGAGTTTTCATGGATTTTTTCATTGCTCTCTGGCCAGATTCCATTTTTGTCCCTACCTGCTGTTATTTCCTAGCAAGTAGGTGTTGCTGTTTGAGCTTCCTGGAGCCCGCAAGCCCAACAGAACAAAATTTAGAATGCTTCCCCCTTCCCTGTATGGAAAAAATTAAGTAGAAGAGTAAAAGGGGTAAAACACCCAAAGAACAGCCTTACACCAATTTGGAAGTTAAAAGGTAATTTTAAAGAATGAATAAAAGGTATTTAAGGTAAAGGAAGATTACAGAAATATAAGGGAAGGGAACAGATATATAGATATAGACATAGACATAGACATAGATATAGACACACAAAACCAGGTTGGATGGTGGTGGATTCTCTGGATTGAGATGAATTGTCCTTGGATGCAGGAGGTAGCAGGGTTGTCCACATGGTTAATAGGAGCAGCAGCAACAAAAAGAGAGGGTGCAGATGCGAAAGCAAGTGCAAAAGAGTGAGCAGGAACTTGAATGCCTCTTAAATAGGGCTGTGGACAGGAAGTGGGATAAACTTTGACCTGGGGGGTCCTCCCAGGTTTCTCTGCCCACCTGGGGTCAGGTTTTCCCTGCCCACCTGGGGAGCAGGTTTCCCGACCACACCCCAACCCCAGATGGGCTTAACCTGGCACAGTAGCATAGTTCAGAAACTGGAGGCCCACCTCAGCTGCCATCTCTATCTGCCTAGCCTAGGCATAGGTGGTTGCAGAGAACAGTGGCATGCCTTGGGTGGAGGCCCCAGGACAACATGTCAGGCTAACTGAAACCTTGCACTGCTGCAGGCAGAAGACTGGATCGGTGAGCGCATGCAGAAGCTGGAGGATCCCTCCATACAAGATCCCAGCAGTCTGCAGGACAAAATGAAGCTGCTGCAGAAACATCAAGTCTTTGAGGCAGAGATTCTAGCAAACGAAGAAATCATCACAGGGGTTAATAAGGTAACACTCTGTTAGTGTTTTTACAGATGATTGCTGGTTATCCAAAGAAGGACAGATAGATGGAGTGAAAAGGAAGAGTAACTTGTTCACCACTCCTTTATCAATTATCCTGCTTGTGTGACAACACAATTGCTAAGCCATGAAAATGTAGTGCTCTTCATTTACAGCAGAGAATTGTTAATTGCTCTATCCAGAGGACTTCCATCTTTCCTTGTTGCCCAAGCAGGAATATATCACTAACTTCTTCCTTGCCTGAGGTGTTTAATCCTACCAAAGTTAAATGGGATTTCATGCCCAATTTATGAACGTTCATGTTGAAACTGCATTGCTGAAGGACACAATCATCTATAATACCTCTCACAGTGCTTCCAGTCCATGAATGTCATTCTTGGCAGAGAAACATTCAAACCCTGGTATTCTTGATTCCCTTCAGATGTAAAAGCTTTCCAGCTGAGCAGTATCATTTGGGCAGTAAAAATTTATATTAGTAATTACTTGTGCAGTCCAGGTTAGGAAAGTGAGAGTGCCCTTCTAGAAAAGTCGTGTAACACAGGAATCACATTAAAAATTAGTTGCAGCCTTCGTTTCTAATTTCTTCTTCTAAATGTAAAGAAAGGAGAAGTCTTAGTATCAAAAGGCCACCCAAAATCAGGAGAGATCCGTCGCCAAGTCCGCATGCTCCAGGAGCATTGGGAGAAGTTGAAGAGAGCTGTCGCTGCCCGTGGAAAGATGCTGGAGGACAGCCGGGACTTCCTGGAATTTCTCCAGAAGGTGGACCAGGTAGAAGCCTGGATCAGAGAGAAGGTAAATCAATTCTAGTATTTAACCTAAGCATCACACTAGAGATTTGCTATTTAGCAGTGAACTTCTGATGAATGTGTCGTCTCCCAAGATATTTTCACAGTGACTTTTTCTTAGGAGAATGTTCTGCAAACAATATGGAACATATTCTACAAACAATATGGAACAAATATGTTCTACAAACAATATGGAAGGAACAATTCAACAAATTCTAACCATTTTCTGAAGTGTTTCCCTCCCAGAGTCAGTTGGACAGTATCAGCACATGTTCCAATGTAAAATGTGCACATAGAGTGACTGATTGTTGCAAGTTGTCTCCCTTGTCTCTATGTGATGGTTTGGGAGTTCCCTGCCCCCCCACACTTTGTAAAATGACCCAGACTAGAACTCAGCCGGCTGGAAGTTAAGGACTGAAGCTCTATTTACAGCTTAGCACAATATACAAGCAGATATAGACACTATATACAGGAATAGTTACAGAAATATACAAGGTAAAGGTAATACAGAAACACAACTCCCCTCCCAGAAATCAGAGACCCCAGGAGGGGCTCCCAACCACCCTTCCACCTTCTCCCCACCCCTATACCTTACCCCAAGGTTTGCCTTATGCACAAGGTGAGTTTTGAGGATCGGCCAAGGCGCGTTAGAAGAAAAGTGGTTAGTGAAATTAATCGGCAGAGAGGAGAAGCCAGAAGATGCTAGACAGCCCAAGGGGATGACTGTCTTATCTATGTTTATGTTCTTAGTTTTATCCATGTCAGCAAGCCTATGAGTGAAGTAGCCATCACCATTGTTTCCTTTTCACAGCCTACAGTATAATTTTCTCCATTAAAATATTCCAATTAGCCTCAAACCAGCACACTCTATCAAAACAGAACAATGAAAACAGACTAGAATGGAAGAAACTCGAAGCATCTGGCAACTGGCACTCACTCTCATTGTGTGTCATATGTGCACATTTCTCTCTGAGAAAATGAGGGAAGAGTCACTTCCACTAAATTTCAATTCAGAGTTTGCTTCCATAGTTAGTAGTAGATTGGTGAGGAATTTTGGAATAAGTCTTATAATTATCTAAAGATCAGAGGGCACTGCTTCAGAAGTTGTAAGCCAAGCATTTACAGACACATCACAGATCTTACTGCAACAGCATAACCATTAGGATGTGCCATGTTCTTGTACAATTAGCCTGAATGTTTGCCTGTCTGCTGCTTATTTTTTCAGGAAGTTATGATTAATGTAGGAGATGTGGGAAATGACTATGAACACTGCCTGCAGCTCATGAAAAAGCTGAATGAGTTCCGTGGAGCTACATCAGGGGTAAGAGGTGTTTTCCTAGCACATTCCTTGTGTGGATGAAAACAGCAGTTAATTTTTTACCACAGCAGTATATCCAGGTAGAAAATACAGTTCCAGTACCATGAAGAGGTTAAAAGATCAGAGAGTAGGAAGATTGCCAGGGAGCTTGTGGAGTCAAGGTCCCTGGAAGTGTTAAAAACAAATATGTAGATGTGACACTTTGGGATGTAATGGCCATAGTGGCATTAGGTCACTGATGGGAACTGATCATCTTAGAGGTCTTCTCTGAGTGAAACAATTCTATGATTACCACATTATAAGCCATGAAAAAAAGAAAATCTTCCCTCATTGTGCCTTCTGCTTGGATGATGTCTAAACAGACCTGTTAGGCTCTCATGACAAAACCTAGAATATTGGATTGCATTACAAGACTGGATAAGCCAACTGTGTGAGCCTGAATTTGAGCAGATTTCAAGTTTGGTTTATGCTGTCTGCAAAGCCAAAATGTGTTCAACTCAAAAGTGGATTAAAACAGTTGTTTCAGCCATGATTTTTTGACTCTGCAAGTTTATGTGAACCTTCCATGAACAGGCCCATTTAAAAAATTAATCACTTTCTACATTTTCCTCCTCTATTTCTCCCTTCATCACCTCCTGAGAACCAGTCGAGTTTTTCATATTCCTTCATCCAAATGAAGCACATATATCCATGTATCTTAGGGCCTCTGTTGATACAGCACATGTTGTTAGACATGAATCATAACACTAATAATCAGACATCTAGTAAAACAGAGCAATGGTTTACACTTTGGATAGCAGCCATGTGACAAGACAGCTGCACAGTTCAACTTTCTGTGCTGAGATCTCTGACCCTCCTGTGTGGTGCTGAGTCATGTCAGCTGCCTCTCTTGACTGCAGCAAGCTGTGCCAACCTGGGCACCGAGGGTTGGGAATGCTGGGGAAAAGGACCAGCACATAACAGGGCCTTCTTGTGATGTGCTTCATTTTCCATCATGAACAGTGTGAGGCCATACATTGAGGGGAAGCATTTGCAGCAGCCTCTTGTTCTGTGTGAACTGCCACAGATGTGAACTAACAGAGCTTCTAGAGCTAATACANAGGTGGGTTTGGACATGGCACTTGGTGCCATGGTCTAGTCTTGAGGTCTGTGGTAATGGGTTGGACTTGATGATCTTTGAGGTCTCTTCCAACCTTGCTGATACTGTGTGATACTGTGATACAGGTCTGAGTGTCACACAGGAAAAATAACTGTGCTGATTTTTTAGTTTGGAAGCTGTGAGAAAGGTCTGAAAGGAGGTGTTCACTCCTGATATTCTTTATCTTTTGTTTGCCTGCTATCTTGTGCTAATTCCTGTTATGGCAGCTCCCACTTTCTACTACTGTTGCCTAATAGCAGAAGGAAACAATCCTCTTCTATGCAAAACAGCAGTAGAGAAATGCCTGACACTTGGAAGAAAACCCAGAGCTCCCCTTTCCAGAGCACAGCAGAATTTCCTGTAAAATGTTCAAGTTTCAGCACCAGGGAATTAGTGAGACCTTCATTGGCCTTTCAGTCCTCATTGGCTGAACCATGACCTAAGAGATGTAACAAGGGCTCTCCTACAGGTTGTACCAGTCAAAGGAAGGACGTTGAAAGAGGCAGAAAGAACCCAGTGTCCCAGTCAGCATGATCCTAAGGAAGAAAGTCTTTCCATAAACTAAGTTAAATTTTATATGCACAGGAAGCTCTTGGCCTTTGATGTTACCAGCTTGCAGCCACCATTCTTATACCACTCTGAACATGATTCCTGCAGAAAAAGTCTGGAACAAGGATACCTTTCATAGATGATGCTTAGTGATACAGTACTTCATAGAGTGACACAAGTAAGAGCAGGCTGATCCTGACATAGAGTGTGTATCCATCCAGTCTAGGTTTCCACTAGACAAATCTGAGATCAAGGTAGGGAGCTTCATCCTGCATTGGCGGCTGCCAGATTTTCTGCTGTTACTTCCCAGGAGAGCTTACTGCAGGATTTCTGAAGATTATCTGACTGTCTGCTGGTTTCTCTTGTTTACTTTATGGCTGTAAAGCACATATGGAATCATGCACATTGGTATGGATGTAGCATAAATAAAACACAAATGGAGTCAATACTTCTATTAACAGTGTGCTGGCATCTTGCAGCTGTGCTTCTACTACACCAGTGATTAATGTCTCCCTGCTCAGCCTGTGATTTACTGGCCTTAGAAAAATAAGGAATGTTTATGAATCTTGGAGCAGTGTTCAATGTTGGCCATCCTTCATGCTCCAAAAGAACAATTTTTCCACTATAGTCCAGATATATATTATCCTTTCTATGGTACATACATGAGAAGTAAGTTGTCTCAGAGACTCAGTATAACATTTGAAATGCAGTGATGTTTCTTTGGAAGAATGCAATGGCAGGGGTTCTCTGGGTTTCTCAAGGCTATAAGGATTTTAAGCCTGTTGTCCACAGTACAGAAGGAACTTCTGGACAGAAGCCTATCTATTGAAAACAGCAAGCAGGGCTAGAAGACACAAGTCACTACCTGCTTGGCAAAGGACCAATCTGCCACATATCAACTGTTTCACTGCAGCCAACTATTTATCCAGCAACTGCACCCATGTTTCTTCAACAAAAAAGACCTTGCTGGAATGCCTGGCTTAAAAATGAAGCTCTGAGGGTCCTCATCTAGACTTAGATCATTGTTCTCTCTGTAGTCATTAATGTTCTTTCTTGCCTTTACTTTTCATAAGTGACTGTTAACACCAGCGATTGTAGTAGAGCAAACCCCAGGTGTCTGAAATGTTTGGTTACTGTTATTTTTCATGTCTTAGTGAAGACCTCAGTCATAAGCATGTTGAATGCATACTTTTGTCCTTTTCTTTCTCCTTTACAGGAGACAACAGTGGATGATGCTCACATCAAGTCTATCAATGCCCTGGCCACGAAACTGGAGAGACAAAATATGGATGAAACAAAGACAGTATATGAGCGTCGGAAGCAGCTTAACGAGAAGTGTGTTTGTAGAGCTTTCTGTGTAAAACAAAATCAAGAAGGGAAGATTAGATGCCTAGGACTGGGACAAACAGACAAATTGCAACATATTTTCTTCTTTAATATGAAGACTATCTAACATCAAACAATGGAGCTGCCTTTCAAGACTCTCCAAGTAGTTAGCCAGAAGGATTTCTAATCCAGCAGGACCATAGTCATGTTTCTAGCTTTGGAGGCAAATGTGTTGTTTCACAGCACGTTATACACTAGATCCATGGAGTTAAAACTCTGCTTTCTGTTCACATAGTTAGCCTGGTGAAGTGCTCATTGCTTTGGCTACACTATAGCCCAGCAGGGAAGAACTTAAAGAATGAAAACAGGGATTGTGAGGTTACTGAGAGTTTGAGGAAATTTTTAGATTTTAACCCCCATGCCATTCTGTAAGCTTTAAATACCTATAACCAATCTTGTCAGGCTAGTGCTTTATCCATGCAATGTGTCCCCTCTTAAGAGGAACTGGGGATCATTGCATGTTTCACAGATTTTGTGTTTGTACTTAGATCTGAGCACCATAAAACTCAGCGGTGGAAATCTTCACCTCTGAAATATTCTTTCCTACAAAAGGTGGAACAGTTTCCATGGTAACTTGAATGCATACAGGAAGAAGTTAGAGGGAGCCCTAGAGATCCATGCCTTAATCAGAGAAATTGATGACATCACAGAGAGAATTACTGAGAAGGTGAGTTCTCAGATTTTGATTAATAGATGTGAGGAAATGTCCTGTTCTGCCAACCCAGGTGTGCCAGTTTCTAGAGACACTAAGTATTCAACAGTGACCTTTGATAGCTGTCTACATATCAGGTTTATAGGAAGGCTAAAATGTCATCAAACATTTTGCAGTTTCCCAATATTAGGGCATTCACAGTGTCAAAGGTACATTTGAAATGCATTGTGAGAAATCATTAGTCTGCAATAAAAGAGGATGCTGCCTTTACCTAATGAGAGGTTACAGAGATGTAGAAGCTGGACTATTCTTGGAATTTCATAGTGAAATGGTGAGGTGCAAACTGCAATAAAAATAAAAATGTTCCAAATAGATGTAAAATGGAAAAAAACAAAACAAAAAAAAATGACAAAAAAAACCAACCACAACATCTTACTTTAAAAGGCAGAAAGAGCATTCAGATGGAACTAGAATGAAATGGAGGAGGCTTTGAAAGAATTAAGATGTGATCCTTTTGCTGTTTATCATCTTCATCATTTGTACCTCCTATTGCTTCCTCCAGAGTGCACTGATACAAGCACTGGGTTATGGGAAAGATATGGAAAGTGTGGAAAACCTGATTCGAAGGCATGAAGAGATGGAGAGGGAAATCAATGTTATTAAGTCCAAAATGGAGGTAAGAAGTGAGGAAGTATGGAGGATAATGTAAAAAAGTTCATTTTTTTCTTCCTGGAAACATGGTGGAAAGATGAACCTGACTCTTCAGGTTCATTGCATGAACTGCAATGCAATGCAAATGCAGCACAGATTCTCATTCAGTAAAATGCTGTGCTCCTTAACCTTACTTTATCACACCAAATGTTATTCTTCCTGATGCACCAAGAAGTCCCTTTTTCACATGTAGCTGATTCTCTGATCTTCACCTACAAACCAGATTGGGAAATATAGAATCTAAATTTAACTCTTCATCTTTCCCTCAGTTTCTGTACTGGATTGAACCAAAATCACAACTCTACTTCTGTTTAGCACTAAAATGCAAAGCCCACAAACCACATGGCTTTCTGACACAGACATCAAAACCAGACATCTTGTGTTCTAACTGCCTGCCTGATCAGCTCTGACTTTTGTAAAATTACCAGTTTGCATGATGTAGAACTAATCCTGAGTATTCAATATGAGCCTGAATTTCTGTATAATTGTGTATTTTCACTGGAAATTTTTCAGCTGAACCACAGTAGCAGAAATGCTCTGACAACCTCTCTATTTTCACTGCTGGCCAGCGTGTTAAAAACCTTTTCACATAGAAAATATTTTTGCAAACTTTCTCTAACCAACTTTTTCTTCACAGTAGTATGCAAATGGTGACATTATGTGTGAGAACTTCACACATTGTGACTTTTGTTAGCTAACTCTCATATGTAACGTGGGTGACTACCAGTCAGCATTCCACAGATAGCAATCACAAGGCTGTATGGAGGAGTGCTGCATGGAAACAGAAAGATGAGCTAGGTTTGGGACTTTTTTTGATGCTTCCACTAATACCATGTACAAAGTCTATCTGTACTTTTTGCGTGGATTAAAATCGGCCTGACATACTCTCCTGTCTGCATAATTAAAAATCTTCTTTTAATCAGTTTGATGGAGTTTTACAAGAAAGAAACCAGCTTTAAACCTGGATTAGTGAGTGTTCATTATGTTTATCAGGTTGTGTTAAGGAAAACAGTATCAACTAGCAGTCTGCACTAAAAACAATGGTTTGAGGCTGCTGTTCACTGAAAAAAGCAAAAATAACTGGAATCTTCTGCTGAAAGACAAATCTAGTTGCTTCTGGGTGCTGCCATACTTTCATGGCTTTCATTACCCATTTTAGATTAAGCATTTAGCATTTTGTTCCTGTTCTGCAAAACTTTCTTCGTTTGTGTATGTGAATCACCACACACATCTCGTTCTTTACATGGATGATGGTTTACAATTGCATATGGGTTTTTTTTTCTGCGTATACCAAGACTCTTTTCATATTTGTTTTTGTAATTTAAGTACCTGCTTTTAAAAAGCAAGTTCTTAAAATGAACTACTTTTCCTGTAAGGCAGACTCAGGAATGAATATAAGCATTTGGCATAAATTCACCCACTATAAATCTCTTCCCAGCCATTGGAATTGGAATCTTTCCGCCTCTCCACAAGGAATCCATCCATAAATGACAAACTGACTATGAAGAAACAAGAGATGAAAAACAACTGGCTACGACTCCAGGGACAGGCCAAACAAAGGTACAAAGTTAAAGGCTTCTAGTGGTCTGTATATCTCTCAGCAGGAGCCAAGCTGTTCCCTGGGGTCTCAAATCTACTTATGGAAGGGCCTTTTAAAAAATTTTGAGGATCTTTTGCAAAGTTTATATAGGCAGCCAAGACCCCTACATTGGAGAAAGTGTGACTTCATTCAAGAAAAGTTCCACTGATGTGACTTTGGAAAAACTAATACAGTGAGTTTGTGGTTTATCCCACTAAATAATGTTACCCAAATGCCTCCAGGCTATCAGATTAAATATATAGTGAAGCCTTTGTGAAAGATATAATTTTAAATGGTTCTAGAAGATTTTTTTTTCCTTGCATCATTCCAAAACAGACTCAGGCCTGAGCTGTTGCTGGAAGTAGCAGCTATGAAGGAGACTTTTACCTTTCTTGTCCTAATGAACTGATGTAGAAAATAAGGTAAGCACATTGTCTCATAGGCAGTGTGCATCTCAGGTAATTTTGATTTAACATGAGGACTGTTAGGAGCTGAAGGGAAAACTTGGAGGACTGAATTCACTTCATTTGGCTTCTCCTACAATATGTTCTTCTGCAAATGGGGAGGGAGAGGTAACTAGATAATTCTGTGTTGCATAATGTTAAACTACACATTATGTGGCAGGAAGGAGAAGCTGGCAGCCTCCTATCAGTTGCAGAAGTTTAACTTGGAGATGAAGGAGATGTTAGATTGGACCCAAAACATCAGAGGCTTAATGGAAACAGGGGGACTTCCTAAAAGTGCAAGCGAAGCAGAAAGCATGATTGAGGAGCATCAGGAGAGAAAGGCAAGTATCATTGTTGCTTCCATTGAACATACTGAGAATGCTTCCTGTGGGAACTAGTTGCTGCAGACACAGAGAATTTTGCTGCATGCATCCATCAATAACATGGTGAAAAGGCTGATCTCAGTAACAGGCTGGGGACAGACATCACCTACATATTGATAGAACTCTATCCCATGGGCTGTTTGGCATCTGGTGTGGCTGCAAAAAGCCTCAGAAAGCCCTGTTAGCTCTCACCAGTACTGCTGTCCAAACTTGTAGGTAAAAATCTGGGTCAGTATCAAAACATGCTCACTGACAATATCTCTATTTCAATCATCAAAAAGTTAATGCCACCAAATTCCAGCTTTGGGTTAGATTTTTATGTGACAAAATCATTTTGCCTGAAAGGAAAACAAAACCAGCACTTTGTCTCACACAGGGCAGTAAATTCCCATTGTATGATTCTACACATTGTGTTCTGAAACATATCATACCCCAACACTAATTACCATGCAGTCTTTTGGTGACTAATTTGGCTAATATTTTTGGTGGAATTTCTAAAAGGAGTGATATTGTTAATCAACCTTAGAAAAAAAGTTAACATTTTACTTTTTTCACAAGTGTCAAACCTGCTGTTGTGGTACCTTTTCCTTGCAGTTAATACTTTTTCCAAAAATCATGTTTCTAGAATCATGACTAAATCAGTGGGGTCTGGGTCCCATTCTCACTACAAATAGTTTGTATGTTCTGATTCATTCATTCATGGTTGGACTTGAGGATCTTAGAGGTCTTTTCCAACTGAAACAATTCTATGATTTTCTAGACTTGCATTTAGCTTGAAGTACCTGAAGTACCTGAAGTACTCTCCTTTTTCAATCTTTAACAATGCTCTCTCATGTCACAGACATGACAATGTTTTGCCCATAATTCTTTGTCACGATAGGAATACTCCAAACCATTGAGGTAGTGTACTCCAGATTTAGACCAAATGGTAGCAAGATCCAGGTCTTTAATATCTGAACTCCAATGGCTCTAAGGAGATAGTCACAGGAGAAGGAGGAATCCAGCCAATGTATTCTTTTGTGTTGGGCTGACTGAAATTATAGACAAAGCAAGGAAAATGGAGGGTTTTTTTCATTGATGTTAGTGGCTTAAACAAAGACCTTAGGAGAGACAAGAACTTAACACAAGGTGCTAATCTCAAATTTTAAAAGAAAAAGAAAAATGGGATGGTCATTCTTGCAGTAGTGTTATCTAGGTTTGGGGAACACTTCTTCATCAATGATATTGATGAGGGGACAGATAGACAAAGTCTGCTCAGCAAGTTTGCTGATGACACCAAACTGGGAATCTTGGATGATACAGCTGAAGGCTGTGTGGCCATCCAGTGAGACTTGGACAAACTGGAAAGCTGGGCACAGAGGAACCAAATGAGGTTCAACAAGGACAAGTGCAGAGTCCTGCACCTGGGGAGGAATAATAAACTTCACCAGTACAGGCTGGGAGGTGATCTTGCTGGAGAGCAGCCCTGTGGAGAGGGACCTGGGAGTCCTGGTGGATAACAAGTTCTCCATGAGAGAGCAATGTGCCCTTGTGGCCAAGAAGGCCAATGGGATCCTGGGGTGTTGTTATGGAGGGGTAATTAACTGATGCGAGATATGATTTTCAAAGAGTAATATTATTACTATTCAATATTCAGAACTCTCACCACCCCAACCACTAATTTTAATAATAATCGTTTCTTCACATGGTCATGGAAACTTTATTCAGATAATAACATAGGATCTGGAAATAAGTAGCAATAATATAACATTAATTGATCTCAATTGAACTGGAAGAGAGGTTCCTGTGGTCAATATACTGCTTGCGGTCAATACACTACTTGCCCACTAGATGGACTCAAGGAGCTCCTTTCTGCTTATGGCAGAAGGCAATGATGAATTACAAGAGGCTTTAAGTATTTACTCACAAAATATCTCCCAACTGGTGGGGCTGGCTACACCTTCAGACAGTACCCAAATGCTTTTAGGGAGTTCTGTTACTGTTTTATCAGCTGCTGAGGCTTCTGATTCTTCCCAGGCTTCAGGGTGCTGGGAAAAGGAGGCAGACAATCTCTGACCTGGTCCTGGTCTCCTCTGGATGATCTGTGTATCTCCAGGACTTCCCGTCTTGGCAGGAGACTTTCAGGTGTAGNCAGTTTAAGAGGGACAGGGATCTGCTGCAGAAGGTCCAGCAGAGGGCTACAAGGATGATAAGGGGACTGGAGCACTGCCTTATGAGGAGAGACTGAGGGACCTGGGGCTTTTTAGTCTGGAGAAGAGAAGACTGAGAGGAGATTTAGTAAATGTTTATAAATATCTGAGGGCTGAGGGTCAGGAGGAGGGGCACAGGCTCTGTTCACTTGCTCCCTGTAATAGGACAAGGAGCAATGGATGTAAGCTGCAGCACAGGAGGTTCCACCTCAACACAAGGGGGAACTTCTTTACTGTAAGGGTCACAGCACTGGAACAGGCTTCCGAGAGAGTCTATGGAGTAGCCTTCTCTGGAGCCTTTCAAGACCTGTCTGGATGTGTTCCTCTGTGATCTGAGCTAGATTATGGTCCTACTCTGGCAGGGAGGTTGGACTCTATGATCTCTTTGGGTCCCTTCCAACCCCTGACATCCTGTGAGCCTGTGACCACCACTCCCCACAAAAAGCCCTAAAAAGAGCAGTTCTGATTTCAGGCATTTAACAGTACATGCCATAGTTTATAAGGTGATTTGTGACAATGCATAGTATTATTTCATTGCATAGTTATTTTTGTTTGCAAGTTGTTTATATTAGGAATTTCACATTCAGTTTGCAAAGGTCACACTTGCTCATAATGCCTTCACCTTCACAGTTCAATATATAGGCATAACTCATTCCTCAGACCAGGTGAAAAAGTTACATGTAATGAACTTTAACACCACCAAACAAAGCAAATCTGTGTCATTAATGTAACAATCTAATGTCAACCTTTTTTTTTTGACAGGGGAGGAATAATTCCAGGCACTGTTTCTCATAAGAACCATCTTTATGTAGGAAGACTGGGGGAGTGCTATAGTATTATGGATGTTCAAAATCGTGTTCATTTATATCTAAGCATTTTCTAAACCGTTTCTGATTTAATCCAATTTTTCATTTGTAGGACACCAGTTGTTTCTGGAGCAACAAAGTCATTTATTGTCCACATTTATTTTTCTCTTAGACAATTCTATGCTCTTTCAATTACATAGCTCAAAGATTAATTCTTTTCTGTAGAAATATTACTGTTGGAAAGTTACAGCCCATATTCTTCCCCTTAAGGCTTTTACTCTGTTCCATAAACCTTTGACATCAACCTTAATAATATATTTTAGGAGGAAATTGAAGCACGAGTGGAAAGATTCAACTCTCTCAGTAACTATGGTCAAGAACTTGCCAAATCTGGTCACTATGCAAGCCCCGAGATTCACCAATCCCTCTCCAGACTCCAGCAAGCCTGGTCTGAATTGATCCAAGCATGGCAGGAGCAATATAGAAAATTGTTTCAGGCACAAGATTTACAGGTGAGTAGAAAGGTTTCTGTTGTGGAAGGGGTAATTAATTACTGCGAGATGATATTTTAGAAATATTAATATGTAGCTTATTAATATTAAATATTCAGAACTCACATCACCCCGATCACCATTTAATAATAATAACAGGCTCTTTGCAACGTTATGGAAACTATATACAGGTTGTAATAGGATCTAGAAATAACTATTAAATATATACAATAATTGAACTCGATTTAAACTGGCAGAGAAGGCTTTGCAGTCAGTATGCCGCTTGCGGCCAGTACGCCGCTTGCTCACTAGATGGACACAAGGAGCAACTTTCTGCTTATGGCAGAAGGCAATTAATAATTACAAGAGGCTTTTGGTATTTACTCACAAAATATTATGGGACAATACCCAAAGCACGTGGCAGGGCTGCTGCCGGGCCGAAAGCTGCTAGAGGCTTTGGAGCTTCCTCAGGCTCCTGGACGCTTCAGAAAGGAGGCAGACATCTCTGACCTGGTCCTGGCTCTCTTGGCAGCAGGCTCT